>PVIY010013973.1:0-57689 GCA_004026745.1 Myrmecophaga tridactyla | reverse complement strand
GCTTATAGCTTTGGTTGTCCACACTGCTTGTGAGAATATCAAGAATTCAACTTGGGGGAAGTTGAATTTCTCCCCGTTCTCACCATTCCCTGAAGGGGGCTTGCAAATATTTTTCCAGCCACTGATCAAATCATTCTGATTTCATTTATGTCCCCAGCCCTCCTCCCTCTATCATTCTCACATGCAGCGTCATTCAGTAAAATGTTTCCTCTTTTAAAGGATTCCAGTAAGCAACTCCACCTTCAGTTGGTGAAGACACACCTCCATGGAAATCATCTAATCAAAAGTTACCACCCACAATTGGGTAGGTCACATCCTCATGGAAACAATCAGAATGCTCCCACCCAGCAATATTGAATGAGGATTAAAGGGCATGGTTTTTCTGGGGTCTACCACAGATTCAAACCAGCACAGATGGAATGAAGTCTCAAGGACTTACCTCAAGAAGATGGAAGGATATATGGAGGAGAGGAGGAACTCTGGAGACAGAAGCATAGGAATTTCGAGGTAGAAAGAAAGGAACTTGGTCACAATCTTCTAAGTAAAGTAAGGACTGGGATGGGCAGGTTGAGGCTATGAGTAGAATGAAAAAGATTTTTGAGTATGTACTGTAGAGGTGTAATAGGGAGTCAGTGAGGGGTGAAATGAAAACTTATTATCCAACTTTGAGGGACTGCTGAGTTTGGAGAGCATGACTTTGTGGTAGAACCAATTAGCTCTATGGAATTAAGTCTTACTACTACTTATATAATTTTTGTAATAACGAACATGTATTGTCGATAAATACAGTTGTTCTTCCTTCCCGTAAACTAGATGAAAAGAGGAAAAGGTTTACTTTTTAAATTATCTGAATAAAAGACTCCACCTAACGTATTTCCTGTGGTTTTTCTCTCTGAGGGATCTCTGACTTGAACAAATAACACTGATAGTAAAATAATAGAGAAAACATGTGTTTTTTAAAAAGATGACTTTTCTTTATAACAGTAGGATATGACTTTGCAGTGAAATGTAAAGATGATTTTTCAAAAGTAAAAATCAAGTAGAGTACCTCACCCAACACCATTCTCATCATAAGCACTCCATAAATGTTTGTTGCATGGATACATGAATAAATTTACTTTTTTAGTAAGCTAAGTATAAGATGTAAAATTTCAGGATTTCTTTCTTATTTGTAGATTGGACATTGAATTTGTAATATTAAGCATTCCATTGCCTATTCAAGGTTATGGTAGAATTATAATGTTTTAATTTATTCACACCTGCTATCATATGATGAAGCTTTACAAAAAAAAAGTTTTTTTCCTCCAAAAATAATTATGTTCCTTATAGACCTTTGAATTATGAGATTGTGTCATGTCTCCAGATGAGTTTATGGACTGTCAACCGTGCTGAGTGATGACTTTTGAAGTTCTAACAATGAAATCATTTATTCATTCCTTCAACAAAGATTCAGCAAACACCTGTGCTGGGTCAGACATTGCCACAAGCAATGGATAAGTGGTGAAAAAGAAAAAGCCCCTATTATCATAGAACTTTTACTGGGGGGAAGATAAAAATTAAATAAATAAGCAAATGTATGGTATGTCAGGTGATATTAAGTGCTTTAAAGAAGAATAAAGCCAGGCAGGGGGATAGAGCATGACAGTGAAGGAGAGGTGATGCTATTTTAATAGGGTGGTCAGGGAAGACTTTGGACAAAGAGCTTGAAGGCAGGAAGGAGTGAGCCATGCTGATAGTAAAGGGAAGGGCCTTCTAGACAGCAAAGAGCCTGAGGTGGGAATTTGCGTGGCATGTTCAAGGAAAAGCAGGAAAGCCTTGTTGCTTTCCTTGCTTCACCTGGCCATGTGGTATCTCACCTCACAGATGGAGTGGTCATTTAGGACCCTGCAACATAATGCTTTGCCTTTTGATATTGAGTCAGTCAACCATAAGGCAATGTTACCACGTTCCATATTTGGGCTCACCTGTTAATCCGTGCGGAGGTTTACAAAAAGATGGATGCCTTCATTCAGACATATTTAAGTTAGAAAACTTGAAGGTTAATTTTATCTGAGTAGTGATGAAACACTATTCAACTAGAAATCCCTCTCCTTGGAATGGCCACATCACTCTTCTGTGGTCTCTATCTCCTTTGATTGTAGGGCTTTTTTTCTTCCCTCCATGTTTCATGTTCTCTTCTCCAGTGTAAGGTCCTTGCGATTAGAACTATATTTTATTCATCTGCATATTCCCTAAAAACAGAAAAACTCTTTGCTTTAGGAGGAGATGATTAAATAGGTATTGAAAGGAATGGATCAGGCATTTCCAAAGAGTAAAGTAATCAGGTGTAAAGAATGAGAGAAAGACCTCTTTTAACCTTGACTCTGCAGACAGCTGTTTTCAAAGAGAACACAAAAGTGCCACATGATGCCAAACTAGTGTATGTGGGATGTAGGCAGTCCCTGAGAAAAGGGCTTGGCCCAGGTCTCTTATGTGGGAGGTGATCCCGTGAAGCACAAGTGAGAGAGTGGAGAAAATGAGACAGGGAAGAGAGGAAAGCCAATAAGAGGTGGATTCATGAGCAGTCTACCACTGGGGGCAATTGGAACTCAGTCCTGCTGGGGACCCTCTGAGGTGTTGTGTAGAATGTGCCTTAGAATTGTTCACCAAGGAATGGAAAACGGGTATTTATCCACCAATTCCTGTCCCTCATTGGTTGAGGATTACTCCTGGGCCTCTTAAATCCCCAGCACTTCAGGGCTGCTGTTAGTCTGAGCAGGCTCCAGAGGTGCCAGGGAAAGCCCTTGGGCAGAGGAGCAGAGCTGCAGGGCATGCTAGAGGTAGGGGCTGTCCACCACAGCTTTATGTGAAATCACAAGTGGGCTGAGAAGAATGGGGCAGGGCATCAACTATATGTTCCACAAGGCCAAAGAGATATAAATACATTTTTTTAAGTTTGATAGCAGTTATTGGTATTTTAATTTAGGGTTTTTAATATACTGCAACAGCCCTTCAATTCACTCAGCCAATTATTGACAACTCTCAGATATCTGGGATGCAGATTACTGTACATGCCCATGTATAAGGTACCCTTGATTATAAGGTGGTTCCCAATTTTCCAACGAGAAGGTTTGAACAAAGGTTTAGATTAACTTGAATATGCACCTTTTAGGAATGTCAGTAGAGTGAAATTTTTACTTATGTTTTATTTAATTTACTTACCTACATTTTAAATCACATTATATAAAAATAATTTAGCAATAGCGCATCCTTCCACTCACATTTTATGAAGTCATTTTATTCAAACCTTTCACATGCTTCTTTGACTTCAGAGCCTTTGTCATTATTTGGGCCACCTTTGGTATCAAAATATATTCAGTTCTGTCTAACTTGTTTGAGATATAATACTTCTTAAATCTCTGTATGATGCAGCTACTACTAACTTCATTTCACATAACATAAGAACATTTGTTTTTATTCTTTCTTCCCATAGTTGTATATTCATGATTTCCACAACCCAGCCACTTATGGCTTGTGTAAAGATATTCAATCCAGGAGTATTTACTTATATTGCCTTTCAAATCTTGGCCTTCTTTAGTCCTTCATTCATTTATACGATTTCAATCATATAGTTTCCTTAAGCATCCCAACCTAGTATTGACTGAGGTTGTTTCAGGCTACGTTCTCCAAATATTCCTCAAGCAATTTCTCGAGCACCTCTTTTCATGAAATCTCCAATTTTGCCAGGTAATTTTTTTAATTGTGCACCACTTTATTGGTCTTCACAGATACTACATTTTTTACAAATTGAAGGTTTGTGGTAACACTGTTGAGCAAGCCTGTTAAGATAATATTATTTTGACATGGTTTCTCCCTTTAAAATCAGTTGACATCACAGCTAGCATTAACAAATTGCATAATTTTCAGTTCCTGCTATTTTGAAGATAATAGGCTTTTTGCCTTTTGGCAGTCAGAAGAAAGTAATTGAGAGAATGCCCCATAATGTGGGACACTTTATGAGGATTCAAATATAAGGTGAGTTTCTCTTTTCTAAAATATAGCTTTGGAGGGAATGAAAATCTCATCTTATTTTTGTGTGTGTAAAGTGACCATTGCGGGGGGGGTTGGGTATGGTGGTAGCACTGTGGTCCCTGCCCATTGAATCTCCTCTTCGGCTTCTTCCTCTTCTGTTCCACGGTGGATTTATTAACGCACAGTTACTGTCTAAAATACAGCAATGGTTTGTTTCATAAAGGAATTGATGAGTCTTCCTTCCAAACAATGTTTCGGACTTTTGGTAAATTTTTATCTTGTACATCTCATTTTAAAGATGAGATATACTTGACAAGTTTTGAATAAATCTTTTCTTTCTTTTTTTTTTTAAATTGTAGCATATTTTAAATGTAGAGAAAGAGCTTGTCATTTAAAGAAAATCAGCTTAACAGGAATAATTACCTCCTAATTTGGCTATTCGGTGAATTAGGATTTTTGTACTAGATTTCCCTAAAGTGGATCACACTCTATTGCAATGGCTTTTAAACCTTTTGCCCATGGCCCACAGTAAGAATACAATTTATATCATAGTCCAGCAATATAGATGAGTGTGTATGAACACATACACGAACATATCACTGAAAAAAAGTTTCAACTTAATAATACTTGATCTTTATTGTGTGTGATACACTCTATTGTTTTCTATTCTGTTCTATATTTTTTAGAATGATGGTTGCCAATCGCTAAACTGAATTCAATACTAATCAGCCCTGACATCTATTATATTGCACCAATCAGAAGATTGCTTATTTTCTTATAGTATGAAATAATTCCATGTCATGGTTTTTCATTTGTCCAATATCATTAACGTATTTGTATATTTGGTGATGTTCCTTACAGGGAAGGTTTGTTTTTAAGTAGACATTTCCAAAAGAAGAAATCATTAAAGTGGCAAATGGAAAGTACAGAAAGTACTGTAAGGTGGATGGATCAGTTCTTAAATCTAGTGGCTGTCGTGGGGTGGGCAAACCATGTCGAGTCACTGGTGCCAGCCTCTTTGCTGTACTGATTACTCACAGGACTGGTTAATAGCCCCACACAGCAATTTCCTGTCCTTCTCTCTTCCTTCTCTCATACATTGCTGTCCCCAAGTCCCTAGAATTCTGGATGGTCAATTCAATTACTTAATTCTAAATTTTGACCTAATACATTTCTTCCCAGGTATGGAAATAGTTTTTGTACCTACTTCTCTTACAAATAACTAAATATACTTAATATACAAATAACTTAAATATATGAAATTTTTATACTTACTAAAGGAGCTTGAATTTATCCCATAGATGGAATAGATGGAATGTTTCCACAGTGTTGGATAGTATGACAATCTAGCCTAACCTTATGTTCATATGTGATTGGATCCTTTTGGCTCTCTATTTTTCTAATGTAAGTACATATTGATTCATTTCTATAAAGCTCAGTAGGTTCCCCATTCAATGAACAGAGGCAGTGGCAATGGTTAGAATTACAGTGTATCAGGCTTTGTGTAAAGTACCACACACGAGTAACTCATCTATTCCTCGTAATTCTCTCATTCACTCTTCATAAAAATTTATAATTTATGTTGCAGACAGGCTTTGAGGCTCTCAGAGTTTCTCTCAGTGGCTAAGGGACAGGGAGGGGACTTGCCTCCAATCTAGGTACAGGAAAAAGGCCGTTGTCCTGAAGTTCCATTTGTAGTCCACCTACAGAAGGCCCATGGCCTGGCTGCAGCCTCCTTCTGTCCCTGCCATAGCTGGACTCTGTTATTTATGATGGCCTGGTACCATTTGGTATGTCAGTGTGTATTCCTCTTGTACCGACCTCTCTCCAGTCTCGGCATTGACACCAAGAGGTGGAAAGGGCACAGGACGAGGTGGAACATGGCACTGTCATTAATCAGCCACACACAATGGACAAGTCTCTGGATTGGGTTGAGCCTCACTTCTGCCATAGAGTGGGGATGATCTTTTCTACCGGGGGCTGCTGAGAGGATCAAATGAAATATGAAGGACCATAGAAAATAAATAGTTGTGTCACTCCCTTCGTAATGACCTTGGGCAGTAGGGACATCTTCTAGACCAGAGTTCGCATATTTTTTCTGTATAGGGCCAGATGATAAATATTTTAGGTTTTGCAGGTGATACAGTCTCTCTGCAGCTTCTCAATTTTGCCATTGTAGTGCAAAATCAAACATGTAAACCAATGAGCATGGCTGCACTCCAGTAAAACTGTTTCCACACACTGAAATTGAATTTCGTATCATCTCTATGTGCCACAAAATATTATTCCTCTTTTGATTTTTTTCAACCATTTGATAATGTAAAAAACATTCCCAGCTCACTGGCAGTACAAAAACAGACTGATCTGGATTTGGCCCATGGGCCTTAGTTTGCAGACTTCTGTTCTAAACTCCCACAGCACTTTATTACCAGCCATCAGCGAGCTGTCACGTGTTTACGTTGGATTAAAAAAAAATAGCAGTTCATGCTCACCTTTTCCATCTCTGTCCTGTCCTTCCACCCAAAATACACTCCCATCCACATTTTTTTTCATCTCTAGTTGCACTGGGTAGTATAATAGCATATATAGCATATACACACATACAGTATATGCTGAATAAATATTTGTTGAATAAATGTAGATAAAACCTGTTGCTTTTCTGTGTGTCTGATTTTTTAATCTTTTTTTTAAAAAATTCTACCTATGTTCTAATAAACTTTTGGGAATTATTGAGTTAACGTTTTGTGATTAAATTTAAGAGTTTTAAGATTCTTGACTGAACGTTTTGTTGTTGTTTTTCTTCCTGCTATTAGCCATAAAAGGAAAAGAATGTCAGGGATGAAGGAAAAGAAAAACAGACAAAACAAAACTAGCATTTCAGCATAAAAAGGGTTTATTAGAGAATAACTAAAATGGCCAAATGTTTAGCTTTGGTCCCTTGGGCTTTCTGTTGCTGTCGGGATATCTGGAAACTGAAGAGCAGCCCTGCTTTTTGCTGAGCTTTCCCAAAATTCAGCATGTGAACCAGAACTCTTGGCATTTGGCTATAAATAGAGAGGACCTAGTAGAATGTACTTTATCTTTTTATCAGCGTTTGAGGAATCATGAATGTTTCTTTGAAGAACAAATCCTTAAATGCAGCCCTGTTTTATTTCTTAAAAAGTACATGCTGGGCGGGCCACGGTGGCTCAGCAGGCAGAGTTCTCGCCTGCCATGCCAGAGACCCGGGTTCAATTCCCAGTGCCTGCCCATGCAAAAAAAAAAAAAAAAAGTACATGCTTAGGCGTGGAAATATCAAGAAATATGTACATAAAAATTTCTTTCTCAAAACGAGGTGGGCAAAAACTGGATGGTGAAATTACAGTGCTCTGTGTGTGTGTGATTTTTATTTTTCCAAATGGTCTTTAATGAACGTGTTACTGTAAAATGAGGAAATTGTGTATGTGTGCGTGTGTGCATGTGCATGTATTTAAGGGGTGGGAAGACAGGAATATCCTAGACTATTGGAACCACTATCATTAATAGTATATGCCTTTTATTAAATTTGTTCAGGAAAGTAGCAAGTCAGCTTTTGATTAGGTACTTAATTTTTTAGCCTGCCAAAATTTATTAATGTGCCCTAACCTGTAATAAAGATCCCTGGCACATGTAAAAATAATTATAAAGTGTAGTTTCTACTTGGCATAAATTGTTACTGCTGTGGTAGATGATACCTAGTTTTGAAGACAGAAATTTAAGCCAGTGTTAAAAGTGAATAATATATGTAAGCCATGTGAGGCACTTGAAGCCAGCTTGGGGATGCCTGGAGGATGAGAGGCTCAGAATTTGTTCTCTTTTGTGTCTGATCTGCTCCATGTGTGACCCAACATAGTGTTTACTAGCAGTGCAGTGACTACTTTCAAAATCAGCCTTAGCACCTGGATGCTGGGGGAGGGGAGGGGAAGGGTGGGCTCCCCCAAAGAACTGCATGGTGGGGGACAGGTAATTATCCATCTGTCTGCAGCTTCTTGTGTGGAATGAGACTCCCCTTGATGAAATAAAGAGAATGTGCTTATGAGGGTGGGTGATTGAGGTTTCCTTGATTACGTCAGCCTTCATGGTGAATCTCACCTTCTCTTCCTTCTGAGTTTATTTCCCCCTTTCCTCCTTTTTGTTTCTTTCACTTAGGGCATTTCGGAGAGCTTGTTTGTGTCTCATTTATTTTGATCGTTCCCTTCCACGTTGGGGGTATTCTGCAGGTGTCTGGTTATCTTTGATTGTCCATTTATGTTGAGGAATGTGGCACTCAAGCTGGATTTATGTACCTTTATACGCATTTAAGTGAGGTGCTGAGGAGAAAAGGATAAAAATAATACTAAGCTCTGTATTAGTGGGCAGGGGTTGTAGATATCTTAGGTCAATCCCCCTGGAAGCAGACACTGAGGAGAGGGTTCTTGTCCAAGTGCCTTATTAAGGGATGCTCCCAGGAAAAATCTAATGGGATGGAGGAAGCAGGGCAGGGAAAGGGAGGAGCTAAGCAAGAGTGTGAACTTAGTCAGAGGTCCATTGAGGGTGAACTCAGCCTGATCCCGCAGGGGAGGTCTGGGTTATGAACTAACCTCAGAGTCGATGAGGGTGGGGGGTGCACCTGGTTGGTCCCTGGTTAAAGGTGGGGGAGGGCAGGGTGGACATAAATTCTCAGGCACTTTTGCCACTCGAGGGCCGCCCTCCAGAAGGCCCCATAGGAGCTGTGGTTGGACTTGAAATCACTCTGAGGATGGATCTTTAGAGTTATCTAGCAGGGAGTTGTTGAGTTGCTTCACAGGGAATCCCTAAATGCCATTCTTTTTCCTGGAGGTAGCTGCTGGCTTCTGGTAATAACGTGAGGATTACATGGAGAAGGCTGGGCATCCAGATGTTTCCAGAGCCTTGTCCACCCCTACCCTCTGCTGACCTATATCTTTAGCGTTCTACAGTCCATTCATTTCCAAAGGAATTTGTTGAAATCTCTTGTGGTGGATGTTCTTTCTTCCATTCTCTTTGTGGATTTATGTACCTTTATACTCATTTAAGTGAGGTGCTGAGGAGAAAAGGATAAAAATATATGTGGTCAGTTTGCCTCCAGAAACAAATGCTAAATTAGGATTTTGGGATAAATATATAACTCTATAGAAATATGCTTAAATATTTATATTCCTGAAACTTCATGGAAATAGGCTTATAGTTGAGAATTAGCCAATCTAAATGTTATCTGGCAGAGTGCAATATTAGGCAAAATGAATAGTTACAGTCTATTATAACCATTAGCCAGATAACATGTGCCAGTGGCTGTTGTTAATATCTTTGGGCTGAGCAATGGGACTGCTGTTTTTCCTAACATTTTTGGATAGTACCACCAAACACAGGTGAGTAAGCTGCTTTCAGCCTGAACAGTGGTTCCCATGTTTTCACAACAGGTTAATCTTAGGAAATAAATAGTAAACAGAAACCTAAGTAATAACTTTGGCAGGCTCAGAAAACACTGCCTTGTTGTTTGAGGACTCTCAAATTAAAGAAACAGTCCTCTATATGTAACAGGTTAATTGAATGGCTGGACCTGATAGGGTGCAAATAGCAGCCATCTCTGTTTCTTCTCCCAGGGTCCCTTCATACCCACTTCACAAATTTGTCTTCTTTTCCCCACTGGGACAAGATCTTAAGCAGGTCCCTTGAATTTCCCAGTTACCTTCAAGCAACGAAAACTCAAATATAGTCTTTAAAAAAAATTTGTATTGAGAAATCTTCACACATACAGTCCATACATAGTGTACAATCAATGGCTCACAACATCATCACATAGTTGTATATTCATCACTATGATCATTTTTAGAACATTTGCATCGCACCAGAAAAAGAAAATACTCATACATCCCATGCACCTTATCCCTCCCTCTTTTTGACTGCCAGTATTTCAGTCTACCTGATTTTTTACCCTTTATACCCCCAACATTATTTATCTTTTATCCTTATTTTTTTACTCATCTGGCAATACCCTGAATAAAGGAGCATCAGATACAAGGTTTTCACAGTCCCACCAAATATAATCTTAATCATGTATTTGCAGTTCAATATAATAAAATTTCCAGGCTCCTTTGTAATTTTTGATTTTTAAAAATTGTTCTAGATCTGATTAGCCTTCAGATTTCTCCCATCAGCAGCTGAGTCTCACAAACTTGAAAGGTCCTATTTCATGCTTTTGGAGTGTTCTTTTGAAGTCTTCCTTACTTGTTTTGGTGTGTATGTGCAGGGAGTACTCTGCCAACTCTCTAAAGTTATTCCGAGGGTTTCTTCAGCCTTAACAACCTTTTATAGTTTCTAGATGGGTGGTAGGCTGGTGCCAGCAATTACACTCATAGCATTTCCTGCAGAGATAGTTTGGCACCTAAATTTAAGATGGGGTACACTTGACATCTATTGTATGTTTGCAGTCTTTGGGGCTTCTTTGGGCAACTGTCAACATCCTTTTTAATATTTCTTAGTTTTCCAGAGCTTTTATCACAAATACCCAAAAACTGGTTTTGGTTTAACAACAGAAATTTTTTTGTCTCATGGTTTGATGTAATCCTTGGGGTTTCTTGGCTTGTATATCTGCCTACTAGAATTCCGGGTCCTCTTTATAAGGCTTCTGGTAATCCACATTAAGAACTACCTTCATTCATTTGGGCCACATCTTAACTAAAATAACATCTTCAAAAAGTTCTTTTTGCAGTGGGTTCATACTCACAAGAACGCTAATTAAGATTAAGAATGTCTAAATTGGGGGTACATAATTCAATCTACCACAATATCCAGCAGCACATGAAGTAAACAAATGGAAGTCAATTTTGTTAAAGTGCGATTAGTCATGATTTAAATTACTAGTTGGGAGGATTTTTTTATAATGAGGGGAAGTGTACACAGTAAAATGCATAAAGTACACAGATCTTAAGCATACAGCTTGATGAATTTTATATATGTGTAAACCTGTGCAACCACCATCCAGATCAAGATATAGAACATTTGTAAGATTTCCACTTGCACATTCCAGTCTGTACCTACCTCTCCACTCCCCAGGAGTAACTGCTGTTGTGACTTCCAACATCTTTGATTAATTTTGCTGATTCTCGAACTTCATATAAAGAGATGTACTCTTTTTTATCCAGATTCTTTTATTTGATATAATATCTATCAGATACATCCTTATTGTTATATGCATCAGAAATTTATTCATTCTCATTGCTGTATGGTTTTTAATTGTAAAAATACACCAAAATTTGTTTATCCATTCTCTTGTTGGTATATATCTGGGCTGTTTCCAGTTTTTAGCTACTATGAACAAAGCTGCTGTAAACATTTTTGTATATGTTTTTCTGTCTTCGCTCATATTTCTTGGGTATATATTTATGAATGGAATTCTTTGGTCATAGAATAGGCATATGTCTGGTTGGAAACATTCTAAGCAACTTTTAATAGTAAGTACCATCTTGTTTGATGTAATCTTAACAGATAGTCTTCATATGCCCTGCTTTAACACCGTGATTTCTTTCGTTGGATTTTTTTCTGGTTGGTTTTATTGTCTAGCTCAGTTAACCGAGTGTGATTTTCTTATTTTATGTATCAAAGGTAAAGGAAGCATCTGCTTGTGAATTCACTGGGTACTAAAAGGCACTTCATGCATATTTTTAAAATATATATTTTTATTGACAAATTTCGCACAATACAGTCCATACATGGTGTACAGTCAATGGCTCAGAATATCATCACATAATTGTATATTCATCACCATCTTCATGCATGTTTGAGGATCATTTTTGTCACACTCTGTTAAGAAACCAGCAGCCAGCAGCTAACAGGCACATGGTTTGTTTTATCTGAATCAACAAAGTCATGCATTTAGAATATTTTCATCAAAGGTAGTTTGTTTAACACAACAAACAAATGCATATTTTGAATTTTAACATCTTAGTTTTGAACATTCAGTGGGTTCCATTCTAACCAAAATATAACAGTTTTAGCCAGAATATTGTAAAGCAACTTTAAACCACCCAATAATAGTAAAACAGTAAGCATGTTCATATTGCTTTCTATAAGCAACATAAGACACTGTTCAAAATAGTTAACATTTATTAACTCATTTAATCCACACTACTCCCCCCCCCCACCATAAGGCAGATACTACTATTATCTTCATTTTACAAATAGGGACACTGAGGCACAGAGAGTTTAAGGGACTCGCCCAAGATCTTACAGCCAGTAGATGGCAGAGTCAGGGTTTGAGCCCCAGTCCCATGGCTGTGTACTTGAAACCAGTATACCACACTGCCTTTTAGGTTAGTCTTTCATCTTCCTGTTTATTCATGGGGGGCAACACTGTGGGAAGAACATCCCAGCTTTCTCATTTTTTTCTCAGTTTGGACTGAAGCTGTAGCAGTTAAAATCTTTATTATTACTTTAAAATATACTGTTAATCAAATGCCGCAACGATGCCAGCCTGCTATCACTGTCTTCAAAAAATCACAGTTAAAAATCCCTCCATCAGGGTGGGCCATGGTGGCTCAGCAGGCAAGAATGCTCACCTGCCATGCCAGAGGACCTGGGTTTGATTCCTGGTGCCTGTCCATGTAAAAAAAAAAAAAAAAAAAAATCCCTCCATCCCCTTTTTAAAGCCCTATGGTCACACTGGGAAGATCTCGTAGGGGAGAGGAAGTAAGTTTTTCAGGACTCTGAGGTCCTGAAAACAGACCGTTGTATGGCTGAGAAGTGAGCCTGAGCGAAATGGGTTTGAACCAGCTGTGAACTGTGTCCTAACTTCTTTCTAAACGTTCACCGTCAGCTTCGTTCTAACGGTATTTGCTGCAGGTTTAAAGTATGCCAGACCCAGTGCAAGGCTCCAGGGGTTAATGAGAGCAGGGTGCATGCCCCCCTTTCCCGGGGGAGCTTTGGAATTGAGCGCAGGAGATAGGTACTGATTGTACCACCTCCCCTCATATCATTACAGACTAAGTGCTGTGAAGGGAAAATGAGGCTGCTGAGCATGGGACAGGGAGACACAATCCTGTGGGTGTCACCAAGGAAGGGCTTCTCTGGGGTGGGGAAGTTACTGGGGCCCAGGGACAAGGTGTGTCTGGAGGGGACAGTGGGGAATTAACTGCCAGGTCAGGCAGCAGCTGCAAATGGCCAAAAGATTTTGCTCTGTATCCCAAGAACAACAGGAAGTCATATTTGTTTTTCAGATGAAGGAAAGGCATGGTCATATTTGTGGGCACTAAATTGGAAAGGGGGTAGGGGACAAGAGGAACTCTGTATATATGTGGATATTTTACAGAAGGGAAGGTGATGCCAGCTGAGAGAATACTACGGAATCCCAGAGAGAGGGTGGTTTGGGATACTGTACACAGAAGAGCTGGAGAGAAACGGACAGGCTGGAAAGATATTTAGCAGGTAAAATCCTCAGGACTTGGAGGTGGATTGGATGTGGAGGTGAGGAAATGATGGTTATCAAGTCTGACCCCAGGTGTTGTCTTGTGCTACTGGATGGATGGTGTTGCCAGGCAGTGACCAGAGGTGTTGGAAAATGGAAGGTGGCTAGGTCAGCAGGGTGGACAGGGAGAGGAGAAGACATTGGCTTCAAGGTGACTGTAAGAGCTGCAAGAGGGGAATAAGGTGGCCCTAAAATACAGCCATCAGAACTCTACAGAGAGGTCTGGGCTGGAGATTGTGTTCACGAAGCATCGCAGACTTAGGAATTAGATTCGCTAATCCATATGGATGCTTTGAGCCTTGGTGGACGATGTGCTTTCCAAAAGCAGCCTGGATGAGGGATAGAGCAGGAACACAAGTTAGACAAGTTGGATTCACCCATCAATGAACATCTCAAAGCTTCAGACCTTCTCTTCACTGCATCTGGGGCTCGTCTGTTGAAGCCCCCAAACCACAGAGATCTATAATAGCTGTGTCGCAGATGCTGGTAAATTGAAAACCTTTCTGTGAATTTAAAAATAATGATTTTTACCCACTCTGAAATGAACAATTAGATTGAGAAGAGAAATGGCTGAGCACATACGATTTACCAATTTGTTAATAATTTAGTGAATTTATATCTTTAATGTAGGTGAACGGTTTGTGTAAAATGTTTATAAATGTGTTTTTATATAAACATGCCTGATAGTAGAGTTTGTCATATCAACTGTTGATTAATTGGGAAATCACTTCTGGGCCAGGGCCTTTAGGTATGCTAGGGCAGCTTATTAAAGGGCTCCTTGTAACTATATTGTGAAGTTAAACCCATCTGTGTATTTTAATCCAGTCTCTAGTAGAAGTTTGCTCTTGGCCCTTCCTTTAGATTTCCCCCAAGAGCAGGATGGCTCTTGGTGTGAAGTGGCAGGACCAGGGGGCTAGTGGCTGGTGACTGAGTGAGAGCCAAGAGAGCGGATATTTAGCCAGACTTGTCACTTCCTGGCAGGCGACCAGCCAGCCCCTCACCCACCCAGGGCCCTGTAAACTAGGGGACTGACTGTTAATTTTATTGGTCATTCGCACCTTGATTTGATTTCCTAGAACACAATGCTATCGGAGATATTTTATCTGAAGATTTTAGATACCCAATGGTATTTTATTTTTGTTTGCTCAGGTCTTTACATTTTTATAGCATCCATTCTGTTGCATTAAGGAAGCAACTTTTAAGGCTTGGTTGTTCGATGTGGTTGGCTTTTCTGTTTAATGGCATGCAGGTCTTACTAAGCTGTTGCTTTCTTGACCTTGAGTTATACCTTAGACTAAATTTGAGGAAAATATTGTCAGGAAACCTGAGAAAGAAGTGATTGGCTTTGGTTATTGTCCAATAGAGTTTGTGTATAACAGTTGGAATTTGGTTAACTGCTTTACTATGGTTTTTAAAGCACTTTCTGTATTCGACTTCTTTACTGATAAACTCTTAGAAAAATGGGTGTGTTTTTTATGATTCGATTTTGAGTAATGATTTATGAAATGTAGATACTTTATCTGAGGGAGGAAAGGAATAATAAAATAGGGGAAATAGAACTGAAGATTTAAGATTCCATGATTTGCTTTCTTTTTATATACTTTATGAAAAAAAGGGTTAAGATCAATAGATAAGCTTTCTAGACTTGAACACTGTCTGCTTTCTGAACAAAAGGAGCTATAATCCCCTTAAAATGTCCTGCTGCTAATGAAATCTCGGGGCCTAGCTTCTGCTATTTTATTTGATGGCACAGGTTTTATATTGCTGTCACTAAGGCGGTGAATCCTTTTAGGAGATTCTGAATACTAATAATGATGCATTTCCCGACTAAGCAGTGAAGGGAGAGGCTGCAGGTGGGCTGGCAGCACATCTATGGGCCCTGTGCCCTCTCCCCAGAGTTACAGGCAATTGACCAGAACCGCTCACCAGCCTGTATTCACCAGGTCCCAGGACAAATGCACAGAGGGGCACCGAGAAGCCTAAAGAAATAGAGTTAATCCCAGGTCCCAGGTACCTGGGCGTGTCTGGAGCCACTAAATCACATCCCTCAATTCCCCTCCCAGATTTGGAACCAGATGGGAAACAAAACACAGGAACTCTGTTACTTAGAAAGCCGGTTGGAAACTGTGACTTGGCGTGTGGCCACAAAGGACTGTCTGGAATTAGCCTCACTCATGCTCTCAGGCCTTGCACTGCAGGGGCAGCGCATGCCCGGTGAGCTTACCTACGGGCAGAGAGCAAGCCAGGGCACACCCTCCTGGGGCAGCAGATGTGAAAGGGGTGAGGGAAGGCTTGAGCAGGGTGTGCTCAGACTTCCTCCCAAACGCTTCTGTCATGCAGGACACCCTCCCTCCTGAGGAGAGATGAGTGGTGGGAGTGGGGCAGGAGTGGAATAGGTCCTAGAGGACGAAATGTGTTCCCTGAGTGCGAATCCCCTGTAGGAATGTCAGACAAAGGGAGGGAAGTTCCTCCCAAAACATTCCAATGGAGATGGAAAGGAATCAACCTGCAGAAAAAAAAAAGACATGTTTCTATGTTTTTGAAATAATTTCTTATCATACAAAGATGACACCTGCATGTAGAACATTTATAAAATTTCTATGAGGGAAATCAATATTGCTTATTCCACCAGCCAAAGATAATGCCTGTTACCATTTTGTAATCTTTCCCTCCTTGTATGTGTTTGATAAAAAATATAGCATATATACTGTTTTGTATCCTATACCTTTTTACTTAATATCATAAATAAGCTTTAATAAATGTAGAAAGAAAATGATTCCTAGGTGCTTATTAAAATAAAACATCCTGTTTTCAGCTTGCTTATATATCAGTCCTTGCTTTCAACTGGCCCTGTTGATTGGCAAATGAATATATGCGTGTAGGATTTAACATAAAATAAAACATCTATGGTATGGTATAATTGTGCATCAACCAGGGCTGTTAGGTACAAGCCATGGAAAGCGACTCTGGCTGACTAAGCAGAAAAGTCATCAGGCCACTTGCAGAATTGTTGAGAGCTGGCAAGCTAGGGTGAACACTGCGTTCCTGAAACGGCACCCAAAACCAAGCTTCAGAACTGGTCAGACGAGGAAATGCCACCTCTTCTGAGCTCAGGGCCACCCTCCTCCTGTGCCAGGACCTTCACTTTATCACAACTGCCGGCCACGCCATCACTGAAGTTAGCTCTGTGCCCAGTGCTCAGCCACACAGCCACTGCCTCCACTGAAAAGAGAGTGAGCTTCCTCCTTCCCCTTTCTCATTGCAAGCTCTGTGATCATCAGTGTCTGTGCAGGGATTCCTGGTAGACAGAGCAGTGGTCATGCATGTGCCTTTTCCCTGGCTACAGGGGAGTTGGGGAGAGCAAGTGTCTAGTTTTGTCTCTTATGTTGGGGGAGGCAATCTAAACTCATAAAATGCTGAACTCACCAAACACAGAATGCAGTCCAGGCAGTAGGTAGCCAAATGAAAGATGTGTTGTTAGTGTTATGTGCTTATGATTCCTTGCTTTAACTGATGTTTTGAAATAACTGAGCAACTTCTCGCCCTGATCATGGTAAAGAAAATTACCTCAGTTCTGTTGGCTGATGTGGTTTATATAAATACCAATCTTTCTTACCTCCGAAGCCCTCAGGTCAGTAAGGATCAAATGAAATACAAATGTTTTGGAAACAATAAAGCACAGAAAAGCTGTAGTTATCCACCCCCCTCTATAGTTCCTTTCTGTCTCCTTTCTGTTCCAGGATGCTCTGAAATGTTATGTTGAGGATCACTGAGGGTTTCCTAATAAAGAATCCAGTGACTTCTGGCTTGACTTCTTGGCAGCATCTCCCACTACTCCCCACTACTCCACTACTCTGTGGGGTCATACTAAGTGATAAGGGATCAGACAGGGCTCTGATGGCCATGTTTGGCCCATGTGCATAGAGAAGCAGCCTGGTGCAAGAAAAAAGAGGAATGCGGCAGACATGAGGGATAGGAAACAGATATGAGAGACCGTGAGACCTTGAATAGGAGAAGAGATGAACCAATTCCTGATTCCAAACCTTCTTGGGGCTGAGTTGTCCTTCCTGCTTTTGAATTCCATAAAATAATCTTGGGCCTTGCTAGTAAATTCCCATTGACTTAAGCCAACTCAAATGAGCTCCTGTTCCTTTCAACCAAATTGTCGCTGGCTTGGACACCATTCTCTGCCAGGTAAGATGTGTGGAAAGGAGCTGCTGACATTCAGAGGTGGGCAATGTCATCAAGACTGGACAGGAGAAGAAAGGCTTCACGAGGAGCTTGTGTGCCTCAAAGAAAGGAACAGTCATCAGCAAGCAGGTAAGTATTTCCTGTTGTAATGTTTCTTTCTCAGCCAACTGTTAGGCATTTTTTTAAACAGCAAGGTATAATTTACTCATAATAAAATTCACTTTTTAAAAGTGTACAGCTGGGTGAGTTTAAACGTAGGTAATTTTGTAACCATCCTCACAGTTATATTACAGAATATTTATGTCATCCCCAAAAGTTTCTGTTTCTCCCTGTCCCTTTGTAGTCAGTCCCCTCTCCACACCCTTAGCCCCTGGCAACCACCAATCTGTTTTCTGCCCCGATTGTTGTGATGTTTTTAGAATATCGTACAAATGGAATCACACAAGTTAGCCTTTTGTGCCTTGCTCTTTCACTTAGTATACTTTTGAGATTAATCCATGTTTTTGCACTGATCTGTAGTTTCTTCATTTTTATCGGCAAATAGTATACCATTGTTTAGATACACCACACTTCGTTTATCCATTTACCACTTGATGTGCATTTGGATTGTTTGTCATTTTTGAGAATTATGAATAAAGCTGCTAAGAATAATTGTATAAGGTCTTTGTGTGGACGTGTGTTTTGTTTTGTTTTTTGGTGTGGAGGGGGTGGTAAATGCCAAGGAGTGGGATTGCTGGATGGTATGGTAAGTATATATTTAATTTTATAAGAAACTGCTAAATTAAGTTCCAATGTGGTTGTGCCATTTTTGTTTTCCACCAACAATATATGAGGGTTCCAGTAGCTCTCCATCCTTGCTAACCCTTGGAATTTTCAGCCTTTTAAATTTTAGTCATCCTAGTAGGTATATAGAACTCATTAATTTCATTTCTACATGACTAATGATGTTGAGTATCTTTTCAAGTGCTTGTTCACTTATCTGTCTTCTTTGGTAGGATGTTCAAATCTTTTCCTCATATTTTTAATTGGTTATTTGTCTTATTGAATTGTTACAGCTCTTCATATATCCTTGATTCAAGTTCTTTATCATATGTGTTTTGAAATATTATCTCTAAGTATGTGATTTATTTTTTCATTTTCTTAACATTGTCTTTCAAAATATAGAAGTTCTCAGTTTTCATGAAGGTCAAATTATCAAGGTTTTCTTCTATAGTTTGTGCTTTTTGTGTGCCCTATTTAAGAAATCTTTGCCTAGCACAAAGATTGTTTTCTTCTAGAAGTTTTAGAGCTTTATCTTTTACATTTAGTCTTTGACCATTAATTTTTGTATATAGTGAGAGGTAAGGGTCGAGGTTCCCTTTTTGTTAAAAAAATATGAATATACAGTTACCATTTTTGAAAAGACTATCTTTACTTGTTGAATTATCCTAATGCTTCTGTAAAAAAAGCAGTTGATTGTATGTGGTGGATCTATTTCTGAGCTGTTTTGTTCCATTGACCTATAGTTCTGTCCTTATGTCATTTCCACTGTCTGTAGTTTTGTGTTGTTTTGTTTTTTGTGATAGCTTTGTCTGATTTTGATAACAGGGTAAAGCTGGCCTCATGTAATGAGTTCTCTACTGTTCTCTTTGAATGGAAGAGTTTGAGTAGACTCAGTTTTGTTTCTTCCTTAAATATTTGTAGAGTTACAAATTAGACTTTGTAGAATTAACCAGTGAAGCCACTTGAGTCTGGAGTTTTCTTTTATGCAGGTTTACTACTATGACTTTAATTTCTTTAATAAATAGAGGGAAGGCCAGGCTAACTATTTCTTCTTCTTCTTCTTCTTTTTTTTTTTTTTTAACTATTTCTTCTTGAGTGAGATTTGGTAGATTGTGTTTTCATTTAACTATTTCATTTTGTCTGTTCCATTAACATTATCAGATTTATTGGCATAGAGTTGTTTATAATTTCCCTTATCATCTCCTTCATGTGTTTAGGCTTGTGGTGATGTTTCATGGCATCTGTGATATTGAGAATTTGTGTCTTCTCTCTTTCCTTGATCAATCTAGCTAGAGGTCAAGGAATTCTATTGATCTCATCAAAGAAATAACTGTTGGTTTTATTGATTTTTTCTATTTTTTTATGTATGCCCAAATGTGATCAATGTACTTCTTTTTCAAAATAATGATTTGGTTCTCTAGCATCCTTCAGAGGTAACCAGTAAGGAAGAGGATTCTTGTTACTGTCTTTAGTGCCGTGGATCTTAACACCTTTGATGTACTTTAATCCATTACAGTTATTTTTCTTATTCAGGCTCAGATGGTCCCATCTTTGGACAATAGGGGCCTATTAAAGTTGCTCTAAAATTTTAGTAGCCTTTGACAGCTCCCTTGTTTTCCAGTGTGGTAAGATGTTCCAGGTTCATCTTTTACATTTCCTGCTCAAGACCTGGAATGAGCTATTTCTCCTAAGAACCTTGGTTTTTTTTTTTTTAGTGGGAAATTGTATTTAGAGACCACAATCCTTTGGGACTGCTCAGTGCTCTGTATTGCTTACTACAGACCAATTTAAAAGGCAAAGTTAGAAAACGTGTTTTTTTTCAAAGTTGAAATACATTATGGATTCATACAGAATCTTCTGATTCAAACTCAGCACTACAGCATTATAAATTCTTGACTTCAGTGAGGTTCAGAATTCAGTTAAGAATAAATAGATAAAATAATTATATAAAATGACCTTTTAATCTCAAACTGTCCCTGCAAAAGAGAAGGTTTTGTATTTATAAATAAGAATTTAATATAAGTGGTGAGAGCATTGGATTAACATAGAAATCAATTCCTATATAAATTCTCTTACATTTCTAGGAACCCTGAGAATAGTGCCATGGACCCTCCTGTTTGAAAAACCAAATCCAAGGCTTAACTCTGTGTTATTTTCTTGTAAATTCATTAAATATTTAACCTTGTATCGTTTTCCCATTAATCTTCTGAATGGGCATTGAGGCATCTGAAGTAATAGTGTTTTCATATGTTTGCTTAGACTGACAAGATTGTCTTTTCTTACGAAGCATTTGATATGACTCTTAATCACCCTAAAGTCTTTTGCTGACTTGAAACCTGCGTGATTCTTTCAGCTATTTAAACACACACCACCACCACCTGTTTAATCTCATACATATAAATGAAGAGCGCGCCAGGGGCAAGGACTTTATTATTCACAGTACAAAGTATTTACTTGAGCATTTTGCCCACAGAGCTAGATCCCCTAGAGCAATTGAAATATGATTCTCTTACAAAAATCTGATTTGTACAGAGATCTTCAGCAGTATATTTCTTGAGTAAATAAAATTACAGCTCGTCAGTTGCATCGTGTTTTGGAAGAAGCAACACCTTTTTCAGAGTTGCTGATGCTGTGCAGTTGTGGCCTCTGTAGGAAGCCCTCGTGGTAATGCTGTGATTCCTGAATTATGTGCCTCACTGAACAATGAACTCAGCCTGATTTTCGAAATTTTTCTTCCTTTATTGAGTTCACAGATCCTGGCCTTCCCCTCCCCCCCACCCCAGTTGAATGCCTTCTGTTTGGCCCCATTTTAAAACATTATCTGTTTTCTTACTAAAATGTAACTTTGACGTTTACTGTTCATAATTATGACTTTTTATATCATGACAGTGTTGAAGTTCTTATTGTTTTATATCACTTTCGCTGCATATGTTTTGGATCCATATTAAAGTGACTGAAAGTGTTATATGAGACAAACATCTTCTCTGTACCCTTGATCATGAGCTGGTTCCTTTTTAGAATTGCCTCTTAGCCTGTGGTCTGCAACCCCATGTTACTGTAACATGCTTTGCTGGTCTTATCTACTTGGGCCAGTGGTTGATCACTAAGGCAGCTCACAAACATTTATTGATGGTCATATAGTATATAATCTAATGATACAATTAATGATTAATTCAATTGTGAGGCTAAAAGCTGATGCAAATGTCCCCTTCTAAAATTATGCTTTTGACTATAACAAAGAACTGCAGCCTGGGGCATTCAACATTACTGATAGCTTGGTTAACAGGAAGGGCTCCCCATGTATCGTTTGGTTCCAGTTCCACTTGTCCAGCTTGGAAAGAGAGAACCTTGCACAGTATTTGAACTTGTTCTCAAGTGGATTGAATGTGGATGGGGAGGACACTTTGATCGTTTGAAAGATCGAGAACCAGCAAGTCCTCTCATCTTGCATGTTGTCAGAAGAAATACCATTTACCTGAACAGAAGGTCAGTGAGGACTGCAAATGCTGAGAGGATTAGAAGGCACAGCGGACCTTCATTTTTCCCCCATGTGAGTTTTCTAGCTCAGATGACAAGAGTTTGAAGTAGAAAGCTTTGGGTTACAGCCTTAGCCTTCTGGCTAAACTGCTGTTTTTTTCATCTCTATAAACTGTTCAAGGTGCTACCTTTCCTTTTTGTTTTACATGGCTGTATATTACTAAGCTAGATCCCAGCAGGAAACAATTGGGTAATTAAGGAAATCTTAATGAAGGAACTATTTAAAACCATATTTCCAGAATTAAGGAAAACAAGGAGAAATGATGAAGCATCCCGGGGCTGGCAACAGATGAGGAACCTTTACCCGCTCTAGGCCTGAAAGGGCCAGGAGAGAGAGGGTAATCATATGCTGGACAGAGAAAATTAAATTCATTTAATTTTCAAAACAGTCCCATGAGATTGTTACTATGATCAGGCACATTACAGGAAATGGAAGCATAGGGGGCTTAGGTTATCCGCCCACATTCTCACAGCTAGGAAGTGGGAGGCAAGATTGAAATTCAGCTCTAGAGCCACACCTTTACGCTATGCTGCCTCTCTCTCTATAAAGTAAAAGTAAATAAAATACATTTGGAGGGTTAGAGTGTTCAGTAATGATTAATATTTACTTCTGGTTGACAATTGGAAAGAAATTTGAGTTTTTATGTGTTTGTAATCTCTTCCCATCCTTAGGAATTTAGATTTAAAAGGCAAAGTTAATTTGTGGATTATTAGCAGTCACCCAGAACAGTTTGGTGATAGCTTTTTTCTACTTCCCCTCTTAAATTGTTTTTATTTACCTTGATACTCAAACAAAAGATACTTTTCATGAGCCCCTGGAAGGCAGTAACTACAGAATAGCCTCTTACCAAGTGCCAGGCACTGGCCAGAGAACTTAAGTAGGAAGAATTAACAACCCTGCAAGGCAGCTGTTAAAATCCTTCCTTTGCAAGTGAGAAAACTGAGGCCTTACTTTACAGGCGAGAAAACATGATTTCTTGCACAAGGCTTACACAGAAAGTGCACATCCGGGTCTCATTTGCTCTCAGACTCTTAACTTCTCCCCCACCAGATCTCTGAGACTCAGTGACTTGCCCTGGACCAAGGTCATCAAGTTTGATGAATGACCTTTCACTTAACCAGATTCCCACAGAATTTTTTCACATGAACACCTATCTTTATACATTATTTCCAAGGAGCAAAGCTCTGGAGAGGCCAGAGAAGTAGGAAAGGATAGCAGTGTAGCAAAGAGAGAAAAAGAGCGATCATGGATCCAAGTTGACCTTTTTGACTTAATTTTACATGATCTGAGTCCTGTCCACACCTCTGACTGACCCATGTCCTTGACTGTTATGCCCAGTCACTCTAGCTTTCTTTCTGTTCCACGCCAAGTTGAGTCCTCTCAGGGCTCTGCCCTCCCCATATACCCTGCTGCCAGACCTTTGTATGACTGGCTTCTTCTTGACATGGGGGTCTGAGCTAAAGGAATTTACTGGCCACTCCATCTAAAGCAGTCTCTGGTCTCCTGCTCAAGTTACTCCATTTTATAACCCAGTTTTATCTTCTTCATTGAACATTTTCTCCTTCAAGTCTGCTCAAATGCTACCTTCCTAAAGGAGCCTACCCTCACTTTTAGAATTGCGCTCTACTGCCTCTCCACACACATGCTTCCAATTATGCTCCCCCCTCTTTTCGACATGATACATATCGCCTTTCAATACACTATATCGTTTACCTCCTTATTATCACTTGTATTATTGTCTCTCTCCCTTGGCAGAATGTGATCTCTGTGCAGGCTGGGATCTGTTTGTTTTCTTCACTGATTTATCTTAAGCACCAGAACACTGCCTGGCAGGGAATAGAACCACACTAATATGTTCACTTAAATTGACTTAACTTCCCACTACCTGAAATTACCTCCAATATTTATTTGCTTGTCTCCCAACTGTAATGCAAATGGGGAACTTTTTGGTCTTAATTACTGCTCTAATCCCAGCACACGTAGTAGGTGCACAATAAATATTTGTAGAGTGATTGATAGTTGCACTTCCCAACTTGACTGAACTCCCTGACTTTATGCCTTTTACTTGCCTTCAGCAGTATTGCCTGGCCAATACTCTCAATGTGGACCATCATTTTCCAGGCCTTTGCCATGCTTTGCCCCTCTGGAAATTTCTGGAACTTCAATATCTTCATTAACTGCAAAATATGGATGTTAGGTCCATTTTATGCAACTTGTCATTATTATATGGGTGTCATTATTTCTGTTTTTACTTCATATGAAGTCTTAATGCCCACAAGTGCTTCACAAATATTACCCAACAAGTAAGCTTAATGCTGAACTATTAGTGCTAGAAGGAAACTTAGTGGTTATTTTAATCTACAACACATATCACCATTAATATTGGGAATGAGCGAAAATTAACATCAGTTTGTTAATTATAAATTGAAAAGAAAATCCAACTAAGAACTAAATACTAAATACTTGACACTGACATTAGATAAGTGAAAGAACTGCTGGAATTCTGAAACATACTGGATATATTTAAGAATTATAATTAGTTTCAATTCAGACTTCAGCTGTAAGTTTTGCATTTATGCTTCCTTTATTACTGGGGTTGCGTATTCTGAAGTTATCTTATGTATAGTTTTATATAAGCAACCGTATGTGGTTAATTTTTTTGGAGTTGTCATCCTATAAAAAAGCAACGAAGAAATTTTGAAAGTCTGAGAAATGCAATTAAAAGTTAATGTAGGAACAGATTAACACAAGAGATATGACAGACCTATGAAAACAGCTTCAAGATGGAAGGCCCCATTAGATAATTTTTTTAATTCACTTTTTAGTCCAAAACTATCATATGAGCTCACAGGTATGGAAATTTAAGGAGAAGTTTTTCTTTTTTGCAATGACATGAGCTATAGGTGAAGACAAGTTGATTGCATCTCACTGTTCTGCATTTCCAAGAATTTTAAGTAAAGGTACTTAGAAGTTTCCTGCATAGTATAAGATTACAGAACATGTCACCATATCCAGTATTTTTCATTATCTACTTCAGAAGTTCCTCTGGTTAATAAGTTTTTCATTGTAGGACCCAGAAAACTTCTAAGAAGCTGATAAACATCCAATATATAGACAAAAATCAGGGGAATATGTGTGGCAATGGATTTTAAGGGTGTGGGATAATGGTGGGATGAATATAAGGCTGATCAGGCTGAATTTATCGATATGGGCCCACTGAGCAGAGATTCTGCATTCAATATTATAGCTCGAGGGGTTAGAAAAGGTATAAACAGTTTGTTTGGATGGTTGGTTGAAACATGGATCAAAAGGTGGCTGACATTACCTGAGGTTGATATGCCAGAACTGCCCTGATATAATGTAGATGAGGGGATCCAGAGGCTTAGAGAAATTGGAATGTTAGAGTGGATTTATCATGCAAAACCTGCTCTTACACCCCAGGAATGTCCGGAATATGCACCTTTTACCAGAATAGTGAGAAATAAATTTGTGAGACTAGCGCCATCATCCCTGAAGAGCTCTGTAGTTGCACTTCTCTATAGATCAGATATTACTGTAGGAATTGCTGTCAATATGACCTGGAATCCTTAAACACAATGGGGATGACTGGATCCCGAGTTGGCAGATGCCAAGTGGCAGCACTTAATCACCAAAGACAGGGTAGAAGTGGCTATTATAATAGACAGCAAACTCAAAGCAGGAGTCAGAATTATATGACTCGTAGAGATTTGTGCCATTGGCTAGTAAATCATGGGGTACCTAGAAATACAATAGAAGGGCAGTCTACTAAATTCTTGTTTGAGCTGTATAAACAAAAGAGTTCTAGGTCAAGTGAACAGCAGTGTAACCTGAATTACAAAAACACAGAGTCACTGCCCCTTAATAAATTTCCAGACATGAGACAGTTTACAAAACCAGAGACCCTTGAATGAAGGGGAGGCCAGGTCCCTTTGGGGGAGAATCCTGTTACACTGCCACAAATTTATACAGTTAATCTTCCTCCAAGCCTTCCCCAAGGAGACTGACAGTCTTTTACCAGAGTAACTGTGCATTGGGGAAAAGGAAATGAGCAGCTATTTCGTGGATTATTAGAAACTGGTTCAGAAGTGACATTAATTCCAGGGGACCCAAAACATCACTCTGGTCCACTAGTCAGAGTGGGGGCTTATGGAGACCAGGTGGTCGATGGAGTTTTAGCCCAGGTCCATCTCACAGTGGGTCCAGTGGGCCCCAGGCACATTCTGTAGTTATTTCCCCAGTTCCAGAATGTATAATTGGTATAGACATACTGAGCAACTGGCAGAATCCCCACATTGGCTCTCTAACTCATGTGGTGAGGGCTATTATAGTGGGAAAGGCCGAGTGGAAGCCACTAGAACTGCCCCTACCTAGCAAAATAGTAAATCAGAAGCAATACCAGATTCCAGGAGGGATTGCAGAGATTACTGCCACTCTTAAGAACTTGAAGGATTCAGGGGTGGTGAGTCCCACCACATCCCCATTCAACTCTCCTATTTGGCCTGTGCAGAAAACAGATGGGTCTTGGAGGATGACAGTGGATTATCATAAGCTCATCCAGGTGGTAACTCCAATTGCAGCTGCTGTTCCAGATGTGGTAACATTGCTTGAGCAAATCAATACATCCACTGGTACCTGGTATGCAGCTGTTGATCTGGAAAATGCTTTTTTCTCAATAGCTGTTAGTAAGGACCACCAGAAACAGTTTGCTTTCGGCTGGCAAGGTCAGCAATATACTTTTACTGTCCTACCTCAGGGGAATATAAACTCTCCAGCCCTATGTCATAATCTTGTCCGCAGGGACCTTGATCATTTCTCCCTCCCACAAGACATCACACTGGTCCATTATATTGATGATATCATGTTGATTGGACCTAGTGAGCAAGAAGTAGCAACTACTCTAGACTTACTGGTAAGGAATTTGCGTGTCAGAGGATGGGAGATAAATCCAACAAAAATACAGGGGCCTTCCACCTTAGTGAAATTTCTAGGTATCCAGTGGTGTGGGGCATGTCAAGATATCCCTTCTAAGGTGAAAGATAAGTTGCTGCACCTGGCCCCTCCTATGACTGAAAAAGAGGCACAACACCTAGTTGGTCTCTTTGGATTTTGGTGACAACATATTCTGCATTTGGGTGTGCTACTCCAGCCCATTTATCAAGTGACCAGAAAAGCTGCTAATTTTAAGTGGGGACCTGAACAAGAGGAGGCTCTGCGACAGGTCCAGGCTGCTGTACAAGCTGCTCTACCACTTGGGCCGTATGATCCAGCAGATCCAATGGTGCTGGAAGTGTCAGATCCAAAGAGATGCTGTCTGGAGCCTTTGGCAGGCCCCTATAGGAGAATCACAATGCAGACCCTTAGGATTTTGGAGCAAAGTCTTACCATCTGCTGCAGATAACTACTCTCCTTTTGAGAAACAGCTTTTGGCCTGCTACTGGGCCTTAGTAGAGACTGAACGCTTAACCATGGGCCACTGGCCTGAGTTGCCTATCATGAGCTGGGTGTTATCTGACCCACTAAGCCATGAAGTTGGGCGTGCACAGCAGCACTCTATTGTAAAATGGAAATGGTATATATGAGATAGGGCCAGAGCATGTCGTGAAGGCACAAGTAAGTTACATGAAGAAGTGGCCCAAATGCCCATGGTCTCCGGTCCTGCCACATTACTTTCTCTTTCCAAGACCAAAGCTATGGCCTCTGGGGAGTTCCTTACAGTGAATTGGCTGAGGAAGAGAAAACTCAGGCCTGGTTTATAGATGGTTCAGCACGATATGCAGGTGCCACCCGAAAGTGGTACACTCACTATTACCCCTAGTGATCCACTAGGAAAATTTTTGCTTCCTGTCCCTGCGACCCTGAGCTCTTCTGGTTTACAGGTTTTAGTTCCAAAAGGGGGAGTGCTTCCACCAGGAGAAACAACAATGATTCCATTGAACTGGAATCTAAGACTGCCACCTGGTCCCTTTGGGCTACTCATACCCCTGGATCAACAAGCCAAGAAGGGGATTACATTGTTAGCTCGGGTGATTGACCCTATCAGGGGAAATAGGACTGCAACTACACAATGGAAGTAAAGAAAAGTTTTCTTGGAATATAGGCGATCCCCTAGGGCCTCTTTTAGTACTACCATGCCCTGTGATTAAAATCACTGGGAAAGTGCAACAACCTGATCCAGGCAGGGCTACCAATGGCTCTGAAACTTCAAGAATGAAGGTTTGGGTCACCCCACCAGGCAAAGAACCATGGCCAGCTGAAGTCTTGCTGAGGGTAAAGGGAACATGGAATGGGTAGTGGAAGAAGGTATCGGTAGTGGAAGAAGGTAGTGATAAGTAAGAACTATGACCACGTGATCAGTTACAGAAACGAGGACTATAATGCTATTTTGTTCATATTATACTTTTTAAATTGTAAGATATCAAGTTTAAGAATGAGTATTATCCAAGGGCTTGTACCCTATTTTGCAGAGATTTAATGTGTTTCCAGTTATATGCAGGACAGTTGAGTATTATTAGGTGAAAGAAAAAATGTGGGTTTTATTGTTTCTTATTTAGAAATTAGGTATGGTTTAAGCTGCCAAGTTGACAAGGTTTGGACTGTCATTGTCCATTTCATGTGTCAACTTGGCCAAGTGGTAGTACCTGTTTGTCTGGTTGGGCAAGTGCTGGTCTATCTGTTGCAATGAGGACATTTCATAGAATTAAATCATGATCACGTTAGCTGCATCCACAGCTGATTTCATTTGTAATCAGCCAAGGGGAGTGTCTTCTGCAGTGAGTGCTGCTTAATTTAATCACTGGAAGCCTTTTAAGCAGGATTCACAAGAGACAGGCTCTCTTCCTGCTTTGGCTGGCGAGCCTCTCCTGTGGAGTTTGTCCAGACCCTCCATCTGAATCGTCACCTTTGTAGCCTGCCCTGTGGATTTTGGACTCTGCGTTCCCATGGTAACGTTGGACACTTTTTTAAAATTATATTGATATATTTATTTATATATTTTTATATATGTATATAATCGTCACTTTTTTTTCTCTTTTTTTGAAAAATAACATATATACAAAAAAGCAATAAATGTCAATACACAGCACAACAATTAGTGTAGAACAGATTTCAGAGTTTGGCATGGGCCACAATTCCACAATTTCAGGTTCTTACTTCTAGCTGCTCCAAGACACTGGAGAGCAGGATTGGTGTTAGTTCTTTTTGGGATATTTGAAAAAATTCCCCTGTGAAGCCATCTGACCCTGGGTTTTTCTTTGTTGGAAGATTTTTGCTGATTGAATCTCTTTACTTGTCATTGGTTTGTTGAGATCTTCTATTACTTCCTCAGTCATTGTAGCTTGTTTGAGTCAGGAATTTGTTCATTTCATCTAAGCTGTCTAGTTTGTTGGCATATAGTTGATTATAGCATACTGTTATGATTTCTTTTATTTCTGCAGGGTCTATGCGAACGACCCCCCTCTTATTTCTGATTTTGTTTATTTGCATCCTCTCTCATTTTCTTTGTCAGCCTTGCTAGTAATCCATCAATTTTATTGATTTTCTCGAAGAACTAACTTTTGATTTTATTGATTCTTCCTATTGTCCTTTTGTTCTCACATTCATTTAACTTTGCTTGAATCTTTGTTATTTCTCTTCTTCTGTTTTCTTAGTGGTTAGTTTGCTGTTCTTTCTGAAGTTCCTCTAGGTGAGCAGATAAGTCCTTGATTTTTACTCTTTCTTGTTTTTTTTAATTAATTAAAAAAATTAACAACAAACAAAAACATTAACATATCATTCCATTCTACATATATAATCAGTAATTCTTAATATTATCACATGGTTGCATATTCATCATTTCTTAGAACATTTGCATCGATTTAGAAAAAGAAATAAAAAGACAACAGAAAAAGAAATAAAACGATAACAGAAAAAAAAAATTATACATACCATACCCCTTACCCCTTGCTTTCACTTATCATTAGCATTTCAAACAATTTATTTTAACATTTTTTCCCCCTGTTATTTATTTTTATTCCATATGTTCTACTGGTCTGTTGACAAGGTAGATAAAAGGAACATCAGACACAAGGTTTTCACAATCACACAGTCACATTGTGAAAGCTATATCATTATCAATCATCATCAAGAAACATGGCTACTGGAACACAGCTCTACATTTTCAGGCAGTTCCCTCCATCCTCTCCATTACATCTTGAATAACAGGGTGACATCTACTCAATGCATAAGAATAACCTCCAGGATAACCTCTTGATTCTGTTTGGAATCTCTCATCCACTGACACTTTGTCTCATTTCACTCTTCCCCCTTTTGGTCGAGAAGGTTTTCTCAATCCCTTGATGCTGAGTCTCAGCGCATTCTAGGGTTTTTCTCAATCCCTTGATGCTGAGTCTCAGCTCATTCACATGGGACACTTTTATAAATTTTATATTTGCGAGTGTTTCCTGTTGATTCTGTTTCTCTAGAGAACCCTAACTAATATATCCCTCTTGAGGACGGGAGAACTTGAATCTAGAGCCTCTGGGTAACCATCATCTGTGCTTCATGTGGTATTAAATGAATTTTCACTTGGTTCTTGATTTCTCATTATGTCACCCAAGAAAGTCCTTTAAGTTATAATCATAAACTAACAACCAGATGGAACACAACTACAGAAGGAATTGTACAGTCAGGGTGGGAGCTAGTCCAGATGAACTCAACGAGCATGTCCCATCCTCAAATTCTCTGCTTTTGCTGTAAAATTAGAAAGTCTGTCCTCCCATGCAGGCTGGCTAAGGAAGGACACATTCCCCTAGAGATCTGGTTAATGGAAGAACTGTTTTTCGGAATCTGACCTAGAGAGAGAAGGGAAAATAAAAACCCTAGGGTGAATCTAACTGAATTGAACTACAATGAATCTAAAAGACAGTGTTATTTGACAACCAAAACAAAAGAAAAAACATATATGATTCTTCATAGTTTGTTTAAAAATTGTAATTTTTGAGACAACTGAAAAATTTTCTCTCACATTAGAGTGCCCATATTTTTGGTAATTATTATGGGCATGTTTTTATTTACATTCTTACTAATGACATGCTTTTAAAGTGCCTTAAGAAATGCCTACAGAGTGCATTAGTTTTTCCTCAGAATAAAGAAAAAGAATAGGTCAGCAGTGTGCTCTTCTATGGAGGACTTTGAATAGCAATTGGAAAGCACTTTTAAGCCCTGACAGCCAGAATTACTGAGGTAGAAATCTGCAAAAGTAAGGGCACTATTTAAAATAATTCTAAATTCATAGAAGATTTTTGTTCCCTTTAAGTGCTATTTTTCTCCCACTGGCCCCAGGATTATAAACTTTGGGGACTTACAGCTGGCATTAGTAGGTAAATAAATATGAGAAGAGTCACTGCTAGTTTTTATAAATAGTGGTAGAAAAATTCTAGGTAACCATCATCTGTGATGAAATGAAAATCATAATATTTCTTTTTTTTCTTGGATTTTGAAAGCTTATTTTCCAGTTCCATTCTCTCAAGGAAGTGTGGCCAAATCTTAAAGAGTAAATTCACATAAACAGCCCCAATGCCAGGTGTTTCTCAGAAAGCACATGCTAAGTAAAGGGGGCATCATGATTCATTTACACATTCTATATTTTTCAGGAGATTTTTGTTTATACAGTTTAGCTTACTGCTTTCTCACTTGTATGCTATAATAAAATTTGTGACTCCTAATTCTTAATAGGAAAGGTGATATTTTGAAATGGAGAAATACTGATTTGAGTTTTATTTATTGGATCCCTGTAGTTGGCTTTTATATCATCCTTTAGACAAGCTAACATGTCCCTAATGTGCATCTGTCCAGAAAACAGTTCACGCCAATGCAGTGAGAAGACCTCCATGGTGAAAATCTAAGCCAACACAGGAGATGTTTATGGCGAAAACTTGGTCATCAGCATGACTACATGCATCACCGCTATTTTTGTGGCAATTCACTGACCTTATGTAAGTGTGTGAATTATATTTAGAATTTGCCAATTAGTTCTAGAAAAATAGTAACTACCTCTAAAGTTCCCAGCAAAAATTTGACATAACTGGTACTTCAGAAATTGCTCTTTCCTAGACCTAGAATGACATTTAAATGCTAGTTCATGTTTGAGTCTTTCAAGTACCCAGGTTTATCTCCTTATTAAGTAACTCAGATAAAAACCTTTTCAGATGATCAGGGTAGCATTGGATATACTGCACCAGTAATGTGCTTAAGAATTAATCTTCTGAATTTGCTACCAGAGTAATTTAGGCAGTAATGGAACTTAAGTTAAGTGATAAATGTTGCATCCTTGACTATACAAATTCATGATTAGGCCTTGAGTCAAACCTCTTGTAGTCATGGGTACACATTTCGGACTTTGAGTAGCATCTCTCTAACAAAAAAAGTCTTTGTGGCTGCAATATAGTGGGAGAGAGAAAGTTGGTCCGATATAGGGGCCACATAGCACAGAGGCTGTAAGGCAGGGAAAGGAATTTGGATTTAATTTTAAGCACACAGAGACCTCAAAGATCCCTGGAAGGTAAATCCATGAGGGCAGTGTGCACACTGAGAGAAGTGTTAGGAGGCTATTGTCGTGGCTCGGTTGTTAGCAGTTACATATTTGTAACCTAAGGCTGGCCATGACCTATTTTTCCTTTAAAGAATAGAAGGAAAACCTTGAAAAATATGTCCTAGTTTGACAGCAGAGAAAGGGAATTTGAAGCATTTTTAATTTATGGCTGATGTCTATCTAAACTCAACTTCACATCTGGGTTTCTGTGTTTTTATGAAAACTTGTGCTGTAAATCATACTTTGTCTTAAAACCTTTGCTCAAAAAGCAAGCTTTGCCCATGTCCTTTATATTTTGTTGAAAAAAATTGTGTAATTTCTTGCAAATTTGTCTTGAGTATGATTGCTCTCTAGAATTCAGAACATACTTAGCCTTGGTCTGATTCAGATAAAAGTGTGAAACCAGTTCTTTTTACCTGCAGGCACCTCACCTGAGCTCTGTGGGCTGGGGGTGAAGATACGGGTAGCTGGATTCAGCTTGCATTGAGAACAGTAGCAGGGAATGAACAAGGGCCCTTTTGCTCTCAAAGAAAAGTGCTGTTTTGTGGGCAATTTCTTTAATAATTTATAAGAGACAAAAACTAAAGAAATTATTGGAACTATAAAAATTGTTTCAAAATTGAATGTGTTTTTCATCTGGGCTTTGTTAAGTCTGAGCAAATTGTTTGGTGCTTTAAGAATGAGCATTATTTGCTCTTTGCGTCTGATGTTTTTATCTTAAAGCATACACTTATCCATCCTTATGCTCATCTTATGCAGTGTAACCACCCACTTAAAATTCAGTGTTTTATAAATTCATGCTGATCTTTATTAAATCGAGAGACCATTTGACTTTCATCAGAAACTGGCTCAGGTTCCATAATCTCCTACTTTGGTCTCCAGGAACTTTTTACTTCATATCAAAAATCCCTTAGAAGCAGTTTGTCAGTGTGTTCTAAATATGGATTATAAATGAGAGAAAAGGAAAAAGCATTATGATGATTTATATTTTACATTTATTGTTGCTTTACATATCTAAAATTGCATTTACACCTACCCCATATAATTCTCAAGATGTCCATGTGAAAGAGGTGCTGCAACACACAAAGGATAATTAGAGACATTAAAACAACCTACTCAAGGTCACAAAGCTAGAAAGAACAAAATTTTCCATTGATTTTGTTTTGAACATTGTGCAGGGTATAGGGCTCTGTTCTCCAATGTTGGGACCAACCATATGTATCCAAAGGGCTGGGGAGCCTATTAGAATGTAGGTTCCCAGGCCATACCCAAAACCTCTGAATCAGACTCAACTAGGTTTGGAGTTCAGAGATCTGTATTTTAAAAGCATCACCGTCCCCCCACCCCCAAGCTGAATAACTGTGTTTTAAAGAGCAATTACCAAAACTAATCAGGGTCAGCCTTTTGCAAAATTATGAGGTTGAGAATATTTTTTTGTGAAGCATCAGCCTCCCATTCAAAGTCTTGTTCTCTTCATGACATCAAGCTTGCTGCTTTCCTTCTTTAATCAAACCCACTCTGACAAGAGCATATGCAAGAGCTAAAATTACCATTCAGCCATAGGATTTCTGCCTTTTAACAAAAACCTAGTTGTAGCAAAAAAAAAAAAAAAAGGAAAGGAAAGAAGGAGGGAGGGAGGGGGGAAGGAAGGAATGAAGGATGGAAAGGAGGGAGGAAGAGAGGGAGGGAGGAAATCTATTTAGAGAAGTGGAAGAGGCATTTGGGAATAAAGGGAAAATGAGACCCTCCTTGAACCTACAGAATCACCCTCATGTCATCTTTTTCATTACACTCTGGGATCAGTGCTAGGTTAAAAAAATGAGAGTAAATGGAAACATTGCAGAGTCCCAATCCTCGCCTACAAGATTTAAGTTTTGAGGTGGAGCCTCTGTGAGCCTCTCTTGAACTTGCTCTTTTCCAGACTTTTCAAGCCAACTTGTCCATTTGAGCCAAAAATCATGTCAGACACTTGACCATTCAGTGATGAAGACTGGGCCTTTCTTTCTAGTGGGGCCCTTGGATAGTCTTTGGAGAGGACCCCTGGTGGAGCCAGGGGTGTGGACACTTGAGTCATGAGATCATTGTTCCAGAGTTCTGTTGCTGCCTGTGCTAATCACAAAGGCAATACATGCCGTTTCTATGGGCTGTCATTGCCAAAACCACAGCTAACAATGAGCTACTTTCTAAATGATTGTAGAAGAGTTTGTAGTAAGAAGTTGGGAAATCATATTTCTCCTTCCTACTGAAACTTCCAGAGAGAAGTCTTTATCTTGGCAGGAAATTAGTTCATGGACTTTGGATAGGTTGTTCTCAGACCTACAGAAGAACCCATTGCAAGCAGATTTCCAAAGCCTGCATGAAATAAAAAGGTATGCAGACCAGCTTTGTTTTCATTTGCACTGACCTCAGATGCTATTGTTGTTGAATAGCTTCACAGGCCAGAAACGTGTCAATGACATAGGTTTCTGCAAACTGAAGAACCCATGAAACCTAGCCAGAGCCTACCTGTTCTTGTAGGCACAGGCATATTCATATTTATTCTCCTTTAGGGATTCAGCCCTAGGTGTTTAATTCACTTCTTTGTTTCACTTTGTAGATAGGTTTTGCTGGAGGAGATATCTGTGACCCCTGTGAGGCTGCTCTGCCTCTTACTCCTCTGAGATAAGAAACAGGTGGGCTCACTCTGGGGCATCTTATTTTCATGATACGTGACAGGAGAAGTATGGATTGATTCAGTACATCCCAGACCTGGATGACATCCCCACATCCCTGGGACCCACCCAGACCTACCGATTTGGAATATCAGGGGCTGGGACCTCGTAATCTATGTTTGTTTGTTTTTTTAAAACTCCCAGGTGGTTCCAATGAATTCCATGTTTGGTGGCCAATGTATGCGGATCTGTAAGGTCCCTCTGGCTCTGATGGACAAGAAGACAGCATCTACCTTAGTTATCAGGTTGCCATTTGAAACAGTAGAACATGGTTTGTTGCTAATCTTAGCCAACATTGGGTTCCAGTCAATTGCTGCTTTTCTTCTAAACCACATGGTTTATTCATTACTACAAAGCAGATTAAAGATCTTAAAACATTTGCCTAAGAAGCTTTCTGAGCCTGATTCACTCAGTTCTCCTTTTATGTTCATGAAGACTAGTCATTAGAATGGCCAATACTCATTTGATTCTTATGCCAGGCACTCTTCTAAGTATTTAATATTTTTTAAAAAATCACTTGAGCCTCACAACTCAACATGGTGGCGCAATTATTATGTACTCTTTACAGATGGAGAAACTGAGGCATGGAGAGAATAAATGGCTTGCCCAACGTCCCATGGCTAATAAGTTTGGAGCCTGGGCTTGAACCTGAGCAGGCTGACTCTAGAGTCATGTACTTACCCATGTGCTATCAAATCTCTTCATGAATGGAGTTTGTCACTGGCTTGTCTGCTCTTTATTTTGGATTTCTAGACTGGTTGACTGGTAGGATGGTTGAGGATTACTCAGTGTACCTAGTGGAGGGGTCACAGGTTTGGCAAAAAAGGTAAGTTTGGCAACTTGAGATGTGGTGTGGTTATTAAGAAAAATTCAGTCTCATGCTCAGAAGAGGAAACATGGCTGAAAAAAGAGGCTGGGGAGACACTAGTACACCAAAATGGAACACATGGTTATGGAGCAGAATGTAGAGTGCCAGGAGAATGGAAGAGAACAACCACATGGGGGCTGCCTCTTTCCAGTCTAGGTAGAGGAGAAGCCACTACGGGGCAAAGATAGAGCAGGCAGAGCAGCATCAGCAGAGCCAGTTTCAAGAAATCAAGAGAACACAGGTTTTCTCAAATTAAGAACAGATAAATAATATAAAGAGGCATACTATCATAGAGTGGAAAACTAGGTGGAAATCAGGCATTGATAACCAACATCTGTGATGTTGATGCACCAGACAACAGGATAAGGAAATAATGTTTATGTGCTATACTTACTTTCATGTTCTACTTGAAGCAATACCTGGGGAATTAGCCCTTAAGAGAATCCTACTCACATCAAGATGACTAGATAGCCAGGGAGGCAATATCTTAAAGTTTCAGAGTTATAGGAAAAACAAAGTTTATCTCACTGGTGTCAATAACTACCATTTGGTGAGTGCTCACTATTTTTCAAACCATTTTCCTTACTAAAGCCCTATCCCCATTTAACAGATCAGGAAACTGAAGCACTGAGAGGTTGTATGACTTGCCCAACACCCTACATTTAGTAGAAGGCAGAGCCCAGAGTCAATCCCAGCTCCCGAGACTTCAGATTTAACCACCACAGAGTACTGCCTCTCTCTGCTGTCTGTCTCGGCTGCTAGTCCCAGCAGCCGCCTTCCTCTGTGGAGCCTTATTTTTGTTTGCCTGTGCAGCTCCTTAGGGTAGCCAGACAGTCCTGAGCCTGCATGCTTTCACCCTTCCCCTGCACATTCCCACATGAAGATGGAGTGGGTCTCAGGGACTGGGACAGGACTGTGGCCGCTTTTTTACCCCTGGATTTTCTCCTTGCTAGCCTTAGAAGGAAGAAATGGGGTGGTACGCTACATGATCTCTAACAAACAGTTCTCTAGGGACAACTTCTCAGTCTCACTCCAGGCTGGATGCACCCACTTCCTTAGCTTAGCCTGGACTTGTCATCTTCCCATTTTCTTGCCAAGAACTGGTAATACCGATTTGCAGGGTGAAGTGGGGCTACAATTTATGCCAGGTTTTGTTTTGGCTTAGAGAATAATAAAAAAGCCACTAGATCATCTTCAGAAAAAAATTGCAAGCCACCAGAATGAACTGCCAGATCTAATTTGGGGAGAGAGAGTGAGAGGAAATTTGGTAACCAGGACCTACTTTTTCCAGAAGACAGACAGGGCTTTCAGACCAAGATGTCAAGGGAAGACTGTTTTCAGTTCAGTATTTAATTGATTGTTTTTGAGTGTTAACCATCTTTTCCTTTTTCCCCCTAATGTTCTGCAGAATCCAGGTAAATTTTCACGCAGAGACCCAAAAACAGAATTTTGATTTTTGTTAGAGAATTTTGGTGGCTGTACAAATAAGGAGTGGAAAAATTGCTGCCAAATCAGTATGGGCATGCATGTGTGTGTGTGTGTGGTTACAAATGCAGGGACAGCCTGAGTGCCTCTGTCAATCTGAATAATTAGGTCAGAGCACATCCATGAAAACCGGAAATTAAGCAGGTGACCATGTGTCAGGCCCAGACTTTTTCATAAAATAGGGTTTATTTTGTAAAGCAAGTAAAATTTCATCTTGGCTTTTCTGTTTGTCCTAATCCAAGTGCAGCAGAGGTGGGGCGTAGGGCTGTGCCTTTGAGATGATGGTTATAATGATTCCTTGCCTTTGTGTGGCTCTTTATGGTTGGCAGAGCCTGTCTACCTACATTGTTTTGTTTGGGTCTCACAACATCTCTGTGAGACAGACAGAAGAGAGGTTAATAGGCTCTTCATGGGTGCGGGACTAAAGATTCAGAGAGGTTAGGCAATTTCCTCGGGGTCACACAGCTAGTAAACAGTGGGGCTGAAATAGCAAATGTGTTTGCAGTATTATGAGTCTCATATTTCCTTTCCTAATTTATAGAGATTTCTCAAGTTGCTTCAATAGTTCTCTCAGCCTTAAAGAATGACTATTGTATAATCATTTAGAGAGTGTATATTTCTAAAGTAATGTACACAATGTGGTTACTTTTCATGAATGTAATTTCATTCTTACAGTTTTTTACAATATGATTTCCTTCTCTTCAGCACTAGATGAATTCCTTGAGAGAGGGAATTAAGACTTAAATTTCTTTTAACTTGCCTCAAATATTCTGTGCTTATTTCAGTGAATGTTGACTTGTGCAGTTCTGTAGTCCAATGCACATCTCAGAACCCCCAGAACCAAAATGAATTAGATTTCCTGCCATCTACTGAATACTTTGCTAGCTACTCTGTAAACTGCCTCTCAAGTAACTTTCACACAGCCCATTAAGGAAGAGTTATTATCCCTGTTTTGTACATATGAAGCTCAGAGAGGTTGAGAGACCTTCCTAAAATCCCCCAGCTAGTAAATCGCAGGGTTTGGATTTGAAACTAGCTCTTCTGGCTCAAAAACGTTTGTACCTTTTCCTCTTTTAACGTATCTTAAAAACAAAGATTGAAAATATTTTTGCAAAGAATTTCTCAGGAAAAGTCTTGAGCACTACTCTTTCTCTGTGTCATGACTCCCTCCTCAGCCTGCATCCTTTTGTGGCCTAGGCCGTAGATTGTGCTCCTCTTTCTACCTGGGAGCTACCCCACCACTTCTCCTTGCCTGGTTATACCTGTCACAACCACTGCAACTGGAGATCTTGACTTGCTTCAATCCCCCATTTTTGTTTATCTCTTTCCATGGAAAGTATCATATTCTTCCTCATATAATAGTTATAAAACACCTGCCTTAACCTCCTTCCTTACTGTAAGCTTTTGGGGGGTTGGAACTTGTTCTGTGTATCAATTAACTAGTCATTGCAGCACCTGAGAAAGTGTCTCCTGCACATAGCAAGAATACACTAACTGTTCAGTGAATTAAATTGAGTCAAGTGAAGCTAAGTGGTTCCTAGGAAAGTAGCTAGGACTAGCCCAGGTGTTTCTGTTGGCCCCCATGGAAGAGTTGGAGACATGCTGGGGATGCTGTACAAAGCTATTGTCTCTGGATGACTGTTTGCTTGTCAAAGCGCTTGAACTCTGAGCCAGTTCTTTGGATCTGTACTGACAGGACTAATCTGAGGATGATAAATTTGAAAGCATAGTATGCTGCTCTTGTCCTATTCTATCTGAGGCAGACATCACTATTCAATCATGAAACTCTTTCTACCCAGCATTCTAGGCAGTAATTACCAATCAACTGAAATGGACATTAAAAATAGTTCCGTGTTGGTCCACCTAAGTGTGTATGAGTGTTTAAGCCTGAGGGTAAAGCACTGGGAGGCCAGAGCTTTAACATTGCCTCCTTTAAGTACTTAATCTTTTCACTGGCAAGAAAACAGAATTCAGAAGGATGTAGAGGAATGCTCCCAAATAGTTGGTGATTGCAGTTGCATGGCTGAGCAGGGGGATTGGATAGAGGGTTGGCAAGAGTGGAGGAGGTAAAGTCCCTGTTTTTATCTCCATGATGTCCCCATATTCTCAACAACTCTCAACCTCCAGCAAATCTGTATTATGATCTGGGGTGAAGTTGTTATTAAACTGAATCTTTGGCTCTTAAAGTAAGTCTATGTGTACAGGGAGTAGTCCCTAAGAATTTGCTGTTGATAGTAATGATCAGTTCTAGGCTGGATGCACATATACTAGATTAGATGCCATTATTGGTTATCCAGGACAGATATACTTAATTTGTACACTATACCCTTTTGGTAGTGTATAGTCTTCTATTCCTCCATCTATTTTAAGCTCTCTACTAGAATATGAACCCTAGGAGACATGAATTGTTATTTTTATTGAGCATTATTGCACCACGCCTCCTACCCAGTACAATGGCCAGCGAGAAGCTTTTAAAAAGAAGTTGTTGAATGAATAAGTAGAATTGACATCTGGTTTATTTTTATATTCATTATGAAGCCTAGACTAGTCTATCACACATGCAGTACATGGTTACTGGTTGAACTGATGTTTTAGATTAAAATCAGATCCTGTACCATGGTAAATATCACCTACTGGCACATAACAGCTAAGTAATTGATAGTAACTATTATTAGAGTATGTCTAGAAAATAGTAAAGCTAATACTGTGACATAGTATGGAAAAAAAGCCACATCTGCTATGGTGAAGGGATAGAGAAAGGTGGAATTATCAGAAAATTAGGGCTCAAAGGTGGGAAAGTGTAGTTGATGGGTGACCAACTATGACCAAAACCCAAGTTCTCAGTAAGGGTGGTCTTTAATTCTATTTGCTTTAGGTAATTGCAGGTAATTATCCTCTGAGTCTTTATTACTGCATCCAAGATGAAGAGGCCCCATAGGGGGGCTCTTGTGTAGGTAAAGGTATTTACAGATGTTCCTTTGTAACCTCTTTCCCCTGTTTATGTTCAAGTAGCTTGTTGGAAATACGGTCTTTATGTCTGCCAATGCCTTAAATAAGACTTGTCCAAATGACAGTCCTTTTTTCTTCCCTATCTATCATCATCCTTCTATGGATTTTCTTTTTAGCTGTTTTGATATCTGAGTAATAGCAGTGAATATTTCATAGAATGACTATTCTGCTTTCTGCTCCACTTGTCCCCTTTCCTTTTAAGTAATTTGATGCTATTTCAGATTCAAAAATGTCTTTCAATTAAAAAAAAAGAATAAACCAGATGGATTAAGATGTACCTAATCTTGCGTGACTATATTAGTTCATTCCTGTAGCAGTTTGCACCTTAGTAAACACATCTATTTTTTAATACTGAGCTTGCAGCCAACAATGTTCATCATTGTAATTAAAAAGATTTTGTGATTTCTTTTCCAAATACGGTACTAAATGTTCTTGGGGGAATACCACTGCATTTAAAAAGGGTGAGTTGTAGGGTAGTTTACAATATCACGTTCTTCCAATTAAGTAAGTGTGATTATCTATTGTGAGTAGAGGAGACTAAAAATAGTATGTGTGGCCTTTTTCTGCCTGTATTACCTTGTTAGCGCCAATATTTTCTATACCTAATATAATAATGATAACTAACATTTATTTAACTTTTATTATATGTCGGGCTAAGTGTTTCAAATGTATATCTTCATAACTATCTTATGAAGGGGCTATTGGTATTGTCCCCATATTACAGATAAGAAATCTAAGGCCAAGAAACTTGTCAAAAAATTTGTTCAAGGGCGATATGATGGTGGCTCAGTGGCAGAATTTTTGCCTGCCATGCTGGAGACCTAGGTTCGGTTCCCGGTGCCTGCCCATGCAAAAATAAATAAATAAAAAGAAAAAGAAACTTGTTTAAGCCAAACTTCCCATCAGAGACAACGTGAGATTAGTAGGTTATTGAATTTTGATTGGTATTGAGTTGAATCTGTAGATCAGTTTGGGGAGAATTGACGTCTTATCCACATTTAACCTACCTGTCCACGAGCAGGGAATGTCTTTCTACCTATTTAGATATTCTTTGATTTCTTTTAGCAATGTTATGTAGTTTTCAGTGTACAGGTCCTTTACATCCCTAGTTAAGTTCATTTCTAGATATTTGATTATTTTAGTTGCTGTTTTGAATAGAGTTTTTTCCTTAATTGACTCCTCAATTAGGTAATTGCTTGTGTATAGAAACATGACTAATTTTTGCACATTAATCTTATATCCCACCACCCTGCTGAATTTTTTAGCTCAAGAAGCTTTTTCATAGATTCCTCAGGATTTTCCAAGTATAGTAACATGTCATCTGCAAATAATGAAAGTTTTACTTCTTCTTTTCTGATTTGGATGCTTTTTATTTCTTTTTCTTGTCTGATTGCTCTAGCTAGAACTTCTAGTACAATGTTGAATAATAGTGGTGACAGCAGGCATCCTTGACTTGTTCCTGATCTTAGGGGGAAGGCTTTCAGTCTCTCTCCATTGAATACAATGCCTTCTATGGGTTTTTCATATATGCCCTTTATGATATTGAGGAAGTTCCCTTTGATTCCTACCTTTTGAAGTGTTTTCATCAGAAAGGATGTTGAATTTTGTTGGATGCTTTTTTAGCATCAATCAAGATTTCAATTTGTTAATGTGCTATATTACATTCGTTGATTTTTTTGTGTTGAACCACCCTTGCATTCCTGGTATAAACCATACTTCGTTGTGGTGCATAGTTCTTTTAATGTGTCATTGGATTCAATTTGCTAATATTTTATTGAGAATTTTTGTATCTATCTTCATTAGGTAGATTGGACTTTAGTTTTCCTTTCTTATACTATCTTTAACCTGTTTTGGTATTAGAGTGATGTTAATTTCATAAAATGAGTTAGGTAGTGTTCCTTTTTCCTCAATGTTTTAGAAAAGTTTGAGCAGAATTGGTGTTCTTTTTGGAATGTTTGACAAAATTCCTCTGTAAAGCCATCTGGCCCTGGGCTTTTCTTTGTAGGAAGATTTTTGATAACTGATTGAGTTCTTATTTGTGATTGATTTGTTGAGATCTTCTGTTTCTTCTTGAGTCAGTGTAGCTTGTTCATATGTTTTTAGGAATTTGGCTATTTCATCTAAATTGCCTAGTTTGTTGGCATATAGCTGTTCATAGTATCTTCATTATTTTTTTATTTCTTCAGGGTCCATGGTAATGACCCCCCTCTCATTTCCGATTTTTTTATTTGCATCTCTCTTTTCTTTTATTTTGTTAGCCTAGCTAGGGGGCCATCCATTTTACTGATTTTCTCAAAGAACCAACCTTTGGTTTTATTGATTCTATTTTCCTTTTGTTTTCCAAATTCACTTAATTCAGCTTTAATCTTTAGTATTTCTCTTCTATTTGCTTTGGGGTTACTTTGCTGTTTTTTCACAAGTTCCTCCTGGTGAGCAGTTGTGGTAGTTAGATTCAGTTGTCAAGTTGGCCAGGTGAAGGCACCTAGTTCTGTTGCTGTGGACATGAGCCAATGGTATGTGAACCTCATCTGTTGCTCGTTACATCTGCAGATAGCTAGAAGGCGTGCCTGCTGCAATGAATGACGTTTGACTTAATTGGCTGGTGCTTAAATGAGAGAGCGCAACATAGCACAGCCCAAGCAGCTTGGCATACCTTATCTCAGCACTCGCAGCTCAGCCCAGGCCTTTGGAGATGCTGAAAGGAATCACCCCAGGGAAAGTTGTTGGAACCCAGAGGCCTGGAGAGAAGGGCAGAGAATACCCTGAGCCTTCCCACGTAAGAAAGGACCTCAGTTGAAAGTTAGCTGCCCTTCCTCTGAAGAACTAATGAAATAAATCCCCTTTTATTAAAAGCCAATCCATCTCTGATGTGTTGCATTCCAGCAGCCTAGCAAACTAGAACAGCAGTTAAGTCCTTGATTTTTGCTCTTTCCCCCCATTTTTTTTTTTTTTTTTTTTTTTTTTTTTTTTGCATGGGCAGGCACTGGAAATCAAACCCAGGTCTCCAGCATGGCAGGTGAGAACTCTGCCTGCTGAGCTACCATGGCCCGCCCTTTCTTATTTTTTAATATAGTCCTTTAAGGCAATAAATTTTCCTCTCAGCAATGCCTTTGCTGCATCCCATGAGTTCTGATAAGTTGTATTCTCATTTTCATTAGTCTCCAGATAGTTACTCATTTTCCTAGCAATTTCTTCTTTGACCCACTGGTTATTTAAGAATGCATTATTTAATCTCCATATATTTGTGAAAGTTCTGGTTCTCTGGTGGTTATTGATTTGCAGCCTCATTACATTATGATCAGAGAAAGTGCTTTGAATAATTTCAGTCTTTTAAAGTTTATAACGACCTATTTTGTGCTCCAGCATATGATCTACCGTGGAGAACATTCCATGAGCCCTAGAGAAAAACATATATCCTGGTGTTTTGGGGGTGTAACAATCTATATATATCTGTTAGGTCTAATTCATTTATCAAGTTAAGTTCCCTATTTCCTTGTTGATCTTCTGTCTGGTTGTTCTATCTATAAAGGAGAGTGATGAATGAAGTCTCCCATTATTATTGTTGAAACGTCAATTTCTCCCTTCTGTTTTCCCAGTGTTTGCCTTATATATTTTGGAGCTCCTTGATTGGGAGCACAGCATTTATGACTGTTATTTCTTCTTGATGAAGTGTCCCTTTTATTAATATGTCGTGTCCTTCTTTGCTTCTTATGATGTCTTTATTTGAAGGTCTATTTTTCTGATATTAGTATAGCTACTCCTGTTTTCTTTTAATTACAGCTTGCATGGAACATCTTTTTCCATCCTTTCACTTTCAATCTATTTGTATTCTTGGGTCTACAATGAGTCTCTTGTTAGCAGCATATAGCTGGATCATATTTCTTAATCCTTTCTGCCAATCTGTATCTTTTAATTGGTGAATTTTAGTCCATTAACAATCAAGGTTATTATTGTCAAGGCATTTCTTGAATCTACCATCTTATCCTTTGGATTTTATTTCTCAGATCTGTATGTTCTTTTAGCTTTTTCTCTTTTTATCCTTTAAGTTACCCTTTCTGGTACTCTTCAATACTGTGCCCTCCTCCAGACCTCTCCCTCCTGACTTTTTTTTTTTTTCAGCAAAGAACTCCGTTTAGTATTTCTTATAGGGCTGGTCTCTTGTTGACAGATTCTCTCAGAATTTGTTGTCTGTGAACATTTTAATCTCTCCTTCAGTTTTGAAGGACAATTTGGTTGGGTACAGAATTCTTGACTGGAAGTCTTCCTCTTTCAGGATCGTAAACATCAAATACCACTGCTTTCTGGCCTCCGTAGTGCCTGTTGAGTAGTCTGAACTCAGTCTTATGTGTTTCCTTTGTATGTTATAGATTGCTTTTCTCTTGCTGCTTTCAAGATTTTCTGCTTCTCTTCAACATTTGACAGACTGATTAGTATGTGTGTTGGAATAGGCATGTTTGGATTTATTTTATTTGGGGTTCATTGGCCTTCTTTGATTTGCTTATTTGTCTTTTAAAAGGGTTGGGACTTTTCCCCCATTATCTCTTCAACTAAGTTTCCTAGCCCTTTACTCTTCAACTGTCCTTCGGTGATTCCTATCTTTATGTGTTTTGTTTTAGCCATCATTTCCCTGAAATCCAATTCAAATTTTCCATCTTTTCTGCCATTTTTTAGTTATCTATCACTTTTTTATTAGAATTATTTTTTTATCATCACAATTGACTTTTTACATTTTTTGTGAAAAATAACATAGATACATAAAAACAATAAATATCAAAGCATATTGTAACAATTAGTTGTAGAACAGATTTCAGAGTTTGGTATGGGTTTCAGTTCCACAATTTTAGACTTTTACTTCTACCTGCTCTAAGATATTGGAGACTAAAAGAAATATCAATGTACTAATTCAGCAATCATACTCATTTGTTAAACCGTACCTTCTCTCTGTAAGTCAAATACCATTACCTTTGATCTTTCTCTGACTCTTTAGGGATATTTGGGCTATGCCCATTCTAGCTTTTTCATGTTGGAAGGGGCTGTTAATAATATGGGCAAGGAAGATGGTATAGCTGATCTTCTGGAGAGGCTGGGTCCTCTGCATTTCAGGACTTATCTGGTGCAGGGACCCATCTGGAAGTTGTAGGTTTCTGGAGCCATTTGTTCTTTTCTGCTTTTGAAATCAATTGTCCTGTCCTCTAGTTTGCTTATTCTTTCTTCTGCCTCTTCAAATCTGCTGTTGTCTGTCTCTAGTATATTTTTCATTTGGTATACAGCATTTTTTATCTTTCATCTCTGTCATATCTGCTATTTTTCGATTTATTCTTTCAAATTCTTCTTTATGTTCTTCTACGGTCTTCTTTGTCTCCTTTATGTCATTAGCCAACCTACTGAATTTATTTAGTAAAGTTGTCTGAACATTTTTAATTAGTTCTTCCAAAGTCTGTGTCTCCTCCAGTGTTGTAATTTAGTCATTAGGCTGTGCTGTCTGCATCTTCATGTGCTTTGTGATTTTCTGTTTCCTTTAAGGCATGTAATTATCTTGATAGGGTTACTTTGGAAGTTGATTTCCTTCAGCAGTTGTGCTGGTTTGAAATGATGTATGGTCCCTAGAAAAGCCATGTTTTAATCCTAATCCCATTTTGTAAAGGCAGCCGTTTCTTCTAATCCCTATTCAGTATTGAATGCTTGAAACTGTAATTAGATCATATCCCTGGAGATTTGATTCAATCAAGAGTAATTGTTAAACTGGATTAGCTAAAGGCACGTCTCCACCCATTTGGGTGGATCTTGAGAAGTTTCTGGAGTCCTATAAAAGAGGAAACATTTTGGAGAATGAAGGAGATTCAGAGAGAGCAGAGCAGAATGATATAGCCACGAGAAGCGGAGTCCACCAGCCAGCAACCTTTGGAGATGAAGAAAGAAAATGCCTCCCGGGGTGCTTCATGAAACAGGAAGCCAGAAGAAGATGCTAGCAGATGATGCCATGTGCCCTTCCAGATGAGAGAAGAAACCCTGACTGTGTTCACCATGTGCCTTTCCAGATGAGAGAGAAACTGTGACTGTGTTCGCCATGTGCCTTCTCACTTGAGAGAGAAACCCTGAAATTAATCATCTTTCTTGAACCAAGGTATCTTTCCCTGGATGCCTTAGATTGGACATTTCTAAAGATTTGCTTTAGTTGGGACATTTTCTCAGCCTTAGAACTGTAAACTAGCAACTTATTAAATTCTCTTATTTAAAAGCCATTCTGTTTCTGGTATACAGCATTCTGGCAGCTAGCAAACTAGAAGAGTAGTCTAAAGTTTTGTATTTGCACGATGGGCATGGAGCAGGATGCGGGGCTTGGGGTGGCGCACTGGTTGGCTGGTTACAGTGGAGGGGACATGGGGGTGGGGTGCAGCTCAAGCAGGCCTCGGAGCCCATGAGAAGGGTAAGGCATGGGGTCCACGGAGGAACAGGGTGGGTGTGCGGTCAGGGTGCAGGTTCACGCGTGGAGCGTGGAAGTTGGGGCACAGGTTGGGAGGCAGGGCACTGGTGTGTGCGTGCATGGAGGTCAAGGGTTGCAGGTGCTAGGGTGAGTCAAGGTGCAAGTATGCATTTTTGCGGGGTGGGTGGGTCGGTGGAGGGAGTGCGGGGACGCAAATGCGAGCATGCTCAGGGGCAGGGCACAGGTGCAGGTCGCTGTGGGGAGGGTTGGGGTTTGGGGGAGGGGCTCTGGTGGGGGAGGGGCCTTGGGCTGCAGGGGTGGGGCGGCACATGGGGGTGTGGTACGTTGAAGGAACACCGCTTGTTTTACTTCCTAGTCCCCTTCAGGGCAGGAAAACTCTTCATCTGCTTTTGTAACACTTGTTTTATTGTCCCCTCATCACCATGAGTCACTTCTTTTAGGAAGCAGCATGGTGTGTGTACAGGCAAGGACTTTAATTGGACAGTGCTGGATTCAAAACCCAAATTCCTTATGTGAACCTTGTTTAACTGCTCTGAGCATCTGTTTCTTTATCTGGAAATATAAGTTATACACTAAAGCCCACCTCATAGAGTTTTCAAGAAGTTTGTTCCAAGTAACAGGTGTTGTGTCCCTATCCCAGTGCCTGCTGGTCTGCAGTAGTAGCTGATGCTTCCTAGTCTCCACCTCTCCCCTCTGTCTTCTCTCCTGCTCCACTGCACCACAGTGTGCCTGCCTTGGTTTTTATTAATTAAAAGCAATTCTTAGCTAATGGACAGAGGGCAAGAAGTCCCCTTTGGGCTGTACTGATGTTCTTGAGAAAGGTCAGTCCAGTTGTTTGCATGTAAGTGTTGGGTTTTTTTCCTCAAAGCAAGATGGATATGAAATCTAGTGAGTATGACTGTGGATTCTCTGTGTGAAGGTTACTAAGCCTCCTTCAACCTCCAGGAACTGGGACATTGGCTATATTTCTTATGCTACATCAGTTCTCATTGAGAATTTTATTCATTAACTCATTGAATAAATATAGGTTAAGTGCTGTCCATGTGCTAGGTACCCTGCTAAGGTTAGGAATACTACAGTTGACAAAAACTCATTGACTTCACGGAGCTCATAATTCTAGTGAAACTCACTTGATGATAACTTAAAAACGAATTAACTGAAGGCTTGCTCTGGACTCTGGATGACTGCTTTGGAACTAAGCTCTGCTGTGAGTTTCACTGCCCACGGTAGTGTGTGTATCTGTTAATGTCCTTGTACCAACTGGTTCTTCTTTAACAGTGACTCAAGGAGAGAGATGAATTTTATCATGAATGGTGCCTTCCAGCCGAGCAAAGGCCAAGTATCGAAATAGGGCAGTGTTTATGACCATGAAAGCTGCATGTAGAGTCTGATTAAGAAAAAGTGGCTGGAGAATTGAGTCATCACACAGCAAACAATAGAATAGGGAGGCCAAGCTCTAAAGAATTGGAAATTTAATTTCTACAATATATTACACATAGATTAATTAATGTGATTCATTTGGATTTTATTGGCTTTATGAGTTTGTTTGTATTATCGGTTATAAATTTGTTCTGATTTTATAGCTATATAAGAGATTCAAACATAAGTTTGTTCTCTCATAATCATATTTTTTAGTGAGCCCTAGGGAGGCCTAAGATAATTTTATATTATTTTATTTTTTCACTGCAAAGGAGGTCAGTACCATGACCCAAGTGCAGAAACATTATTCCAGAGAAAGCCTCTGTACAGATAAAGACCCTTTGGAAATATGAGCAGTTTAGCAAAAACTAGTTAAAGTCCTGATTTATCAGAAAAATAAGAAAAGAGCCACAAGGAAAGCTGTTATTGTTTTTACTGAAAAAATCATTGTCTTATGCTTTGCAGTTGTGAGCTTTGTTTTTATGTCAGTCATGACTGAATTGTCCTCCTTTTAAGTATTTCTCTTTAATTCTTTTAAAAGAAAGAAATTACACTAGCCTCCTTCTTCCTTGCCATGCCTCCCCACTTACTCACACATGCGCACACACACATACATGCAAATGCCCACCTTTAACCTCTTCTAACCTATCCTCATCATTTAATTACTTTGGACCTATCCTCATTATGAACGTCTCTGTACAGAGTTGCAAGAGATACTTTAAAATAGTTTTTAATATTTGGAGTAACTTGAGTCTATCCAGGGAGCATTAAAGAAAAGTCATAAGGGATTATCTGTTTATAACAATGAGCATTTCCTACCATGTAAAATAGCAGAATCTGATCTCCTCTTCTCTACTACGGGCTCCAGGGTGGGGCAGTAGAGGCCATGTGTCTCCCTCTGTCTGTCTGGCACTGTCCAGGTTTTTGTCTTCTGTCTGATTTTAGGCTTCTTTCATTACCCAAAGTTTCTCAATTGGATATGTTACAGGATTGCTCGAGTTACATAAAACATTTGGCTTTATGGTCCTACTAGACAAAGAAGCTGATTCACTGACTCTCAGAGAATCACTAATTCTCCTCCTTCACGTACTCTTAACTATAAACCTATGTTTGAATGTATACAGTTAAGAAATGTTTATATATGAAGATATGATATTCAAACACTTGTGGGCAATGCTTCACATGTAGACTTCAGCAAATCTATATAGAACCAGCAGGGAGGGATCTGTCAGTTTGGAGCAGTGATTGAGCTTCAGCAAAGTTTTTTTTTTTAACTTTTTTTTTTTTTAATTTGCATATGGGCAGGAGGCACCAGGGATCGAACTCCAGACCTCCAGCACGGCAGGTCGCAGGTCGGAGCTCTGCCTGCTGAGCCACGGCAGCCGCCCTTCAGCAAAGTTTTTTAACATGAGCTGTTTCAATAAACAGGGTGTTTCAAATTCAAGAGCACAAATCCTACAAATCCTGTTATAATGAACTCCTAAAATTTATAAACATACTTCCTTTTAAAAACTTAAAATAAAAAATTACATTATCATGTTCTGCCTAAAACAAATGTATCGTTGACTGGAGCTCACAGGTTTGGGTTGTAGCTTGCTATTTCGAATGATGATGTCACCTTTGTTGGAAACATATTATTTTGATATTAAATCTGGGGTCTTACGCCAGTGACTGGGCTCAGAGGAGTATTTCTGATGTTAAGACATGTGAATAAGAAATGAGAAAACACCTTCTCATTATTCTGGAACTAACCGTGCAGTTAGACCACAGAGCAGGCTACCCATTAGCCCTTGTCTCTGGTTCTTTAGCTATTTGCTTTGATCCTCAAAACCCTTCCAGAAGGACTAGGAGGAAGAAAGAAGGGGGAAATTCCTGTGCATTGGTTTTCTAGGAAAAAAAAAAAAAAAATTTGATAAGAAAGATGATTGAATCTGTTTTGCTTATTTCCTATGCCACCTTTTGTGTGGGGCGGGTTGGGGGAGGAGGAATTGGGTTATCTTTTTCTGATTTTAGACTGAGCATATTCTATTTTTTGCATATATTTCCATATCACTAAATGTGTATTTTTCTTATATTATGAAATACATGTAGTTGCTAAATTAAAAACTCCATTAAGCCAGACTCATTGCCTATTTTGTTTACCAGTTTGTCCCTCAGTGCCTAAAAGAGGACCTACTGCTGAATAGGTGCTCAGAAGTAATAAGAATAAATGAATGCCACCAAGACAGAAAGTAGATTAGTGGTTGCCAGGAGCTGGGAGAAGAGGAAATGTGGAACGACTGTTAATGGGCATAGGATATTTTTTTTGAGGGTGATGAAAATGTGCTGGAATTAGAGATGATGGTTGACAGCCTTGTGAATATACTAAAAAGCACTGAACTGTACATTTTTAAAGGGTAGATTTTCTGGAATGTTAATTATATCTTTTAAATTGTAGAGCAAGAATGAATAAGTGAATGAAATGTAAGCCTAACACATAATTGGTGTATAATTGGTGTATCTTTTGGATGAGTGAATGATTGGTTTTCCATACCAAAATAGTCTAAATAAGTGCTGCTGACACATCGTGATTTATATGTCACCAGTTGTATGGCTTGATGACATGATCTGGTTAAAAACAATTGGGTTTACAAAGTTTGGGGTTTACTGTGTGGGGATTGGGCACTGTTTGGGATAAGAGGGAGTTGGAACACTTTGGAAAATGTAAGAGTCTCTCTAGGAAAGGAGTTTGTTTGTGAGTCAGAGATAATAGAAGCTGCCTATCTGTTGAAATTGTTTGATTCTAGCTGCCTATCTGATGAAATTGTTTTTAACCATACATTTAACTACCAAAGGGGACTGAAGAATGAGGCTTTTGAATAGTTTTTCTTTAACATTGGAGGAAAGAGACCTCTGTCAGAGGTAGTTTCATTTCAAACCTTTCCAGTTCTTTTATTCTATGCTCTTGTTAAATCAGCTTAAAGTCCCTATGGATCTGTTACTCTTCAGAGAGCAAAATCTGTCAAAACAGATTAATGCCATCACCCAAAACATTTGACTGTACTGTGACAACTAATCTGGAAGGATTTATCAGAATTCATGTAATTTAGCCACTTAATAGTTGCTAACAGCTGGTTATATATTCATTCAAATCAGCAAAGGCAGGTTTCAGAGGTGGGGATAGTTTTATGCTTTCTTTAGCATTAGGTCATGTAGAACTCTGTAAAAAAAAAAATCTCGCTATACTTCAGGCAATTTTCCTGTATTCTATTTTCTCTGAAGTAACAGAGATGAAATTAGCTTGAAAAGAGTGTTTACTGTTATATGAATATTAAATACTATCATTTTATTGCATCTGAAGAATTATCTTCTGAGAAGTAAGAAACTGACCTCCTGCTCAAAATTGGAGTTTAAGACTCTTTGGATTTGGGAATATATTAAGTTGTGCTTGAAAAGTGAATATTCTATTTTGTTCACATTAACTAATGATCTGAATAGTGCACATTTTTGTTAAAATTTGTGAATGTGCTGCACATACTGTTGAACTGTTATCAAATTTATTTTTGTAATCTACAGTTATAATAAAGATACCTGATATTTATATAGTTATACAGTTTTACTATTGCTTGTGTTAAGCATTTATGATTTTTTTTAACCATACATTAGGAAGTGTACTATGCTCTGTATGTTATCTCATTTAATCCTCAGAGCAACCCTCTGAGATGAAAGATGGGTTAATATCCCTATTTCACAGGTGAGGAAACCTGTCCAAAGTTGCACATAGCTGATAAGTAGATCTGAAGTCAGACTGTGACTGCTTTCTCACACAGGGCTTCCATTCACCTCTTCTTGGATTGGCACGAAAACCCTGCCAACCTCGTTTCACAGATGAGGTAGCTAAGGCTCAGAGTTATACAGTTAGTAAGAGACAGAAGCAGGCCTTGAGTCCAGGTCTTCTGACCCTAAGATCTAGTGCTCTTTCTACAGAATCACTTATTCCCATAACATGAATCCCCTATTCAGTGGTAACTATGGGTGGCCACAGCCTGTGCTTTTCCTGCCTTTCTTTGCATTTCCACGAAGAAGGCAGAAAAAGGAAGCTGGTCCTCATTTTTATGGTAGCCACAGTTGTGAAATCTTCCCTTTTCCTGGCCATTACCAGGGAGTCAGCAGGTAAGAAGGGGGAGCATAGCAGCTGCTTCTCGGAGACAAACCTGCATCCATGTGGGAGAGCTTTGGTCTGGTTTCCTGGAGGTGAGGTGAAGGCTGCAAGGAGATTCACAGAAATGCTACCAGACAAAGGGAACCTTTGACCTGTCTTGGAACAACCTTTCAAAAGACTCACAAGACCCTAGAAAAGAAACTCACGTTGGTTTTCTGACTGACCTCACCTGCCTAGTGAACGTGCTGGTTCTTAACATTTTGGAGGACACTGACGTCTTTAGAGCAGTGGTTCTCAAACTTGAGTGTGCATCAGCATTACCTGCAGGGATGGTTAACAGTACAGATCACTGGGCAGCACCCCAGGGTCTCTGACTCTGGAGGCCTGGCTCATGCCTGAGAATCTGCATCTATAACAACTGCCCAGGTGAGGCTACTGCTGCTGCTCTGGAGACTACACCTTGAGAATCACAGTATTGGAGAATTTGGTGAAAGCTCAGCACTTTTTCCTCAGATAGATACCGCATTAATAGCGGGTATCATGAATTCTCAAATTCCAGCCAGCTGGTTTAAGAGTGCTAGTAAGTGGTTTGGCACTGAAGGGGAATTCATGAAAGTGTAAGTTCCTGAAGAGTTTGAAGTTGGTTTGCTGAGTCAGTTAGGAACAGAACCTATGACATTGTGGGAAAGGGCTCCTGGATGATCTGGAGGAGACAGTGGCTATTGTGGGTGTGTTGTACAAAATGCTTAAAAGACATTTTTAGTATTTACAGAGTTGCTATAGGCTATGGCTAAACACTTCTTAAAATATTGACAGTTAGAATAAACTGCAGTTCTCTAATATATGCATTTGATATTTAGACTAGTTTTGACGAGATTTTTAGTCACCCTGGAAAAGAGTGGAATACAGACTAAAATAGAATTTGAAATAAATCAAGTTAGAAAACCTGATATTTGGGTCTTAGAGAGTCCCCCCTACTTGTCCACTATAGCTTGAAGTCTATTTCTTGATGTCCTATAGGCCCAAGGCACTGCATTGAGGCTACTCTAGATACATGTAGCCTTTTTAGAAAGGGAATCTTGTTCCTAGATCTTAGAAGAACTCTGTCCTCTTGAAGGCTCTTAAGCAGAGCTGAGTTTTAGGCTCCCAACCTCACCCCTTTATTTATTCATTCAATAAATAGTCCTTCAGCACACATGACATACCAGACCCTGTTCAAGGTATAGGACCTGGAGGGGAGCTACACTCGCTGTGCTGCCCTGTGCCCCCTCATGCCGCAGCTTCCTTCTGAGACTCAGAAAAAGTCAAGCAAGACCTGCGTCCTTTGTTTACCTGGCATACCCAGGGGGTGAGATGTGCTGCATCAAGTAGATTTCCCAGATGATGATGAAGCTTAAGACCTTAAATGTCTTTTAAAATTTTTAACCATGTTGATGGGAATCTTTCTATAAGGTATTAGTCCCTTCATGCCTTAAGCAGAATGTGTCAAGCATAATTTAACCTTTTCTCAATAACCAAGGTCTGTGTTGCACTGTAAATATTGATTGGCTCCTCCACTAAATGGCCCTGAGCTGCCACCACTCTTTCAGCTGTCACTTTTCAAGGTGTCTTCACACTTCCTTCTGATCTGCTCTGTGAAGAACTAAGGAAAAATCCGATATCCAAACTGTGAACCAGCTGACTGGGCTGAGGATAGATTGTGGCAGAAGATAGATCAGATTGTGTCCTTCAGTATCTGCTCTCTACTTCTAGATGGATCAGATTCCCAAGATGCAGGTGGGGGCATGGCCACCCATATTAGAGAAGACTACATTTCCCAGACTGTCTTCAGCCACGTGTAGCCAACACAACTAAGTTCTAGCCAATGAGATTGAAACTGACAGCAGCTTCTGGGAGGTGTTCTCAGGAAATAGTGTGTATATCCTTCTCCCTTCTTCTAGCTTGGAACATTGATGTGATGGCCGGAGTGTCACCTTGGACCATAAGAATTAGGAAGACACATTTAGGAAGGTAGAAAAAGCTTGAAACGGTCCAGTCCCACATAACTGGAACTAATTTGGGTTTTTTTATGTGAAAAAGAATTAAGTGTATATCTCGTTAATTCCCTGTTAGTTTGTGCTTAGTTACTTATAGTTAAACCGTCACTGTAACTAATAAAGATAAATTTGATGTAGGAATTCAGATACCTGAAAAATAAAAAGCTTCCATATCAGTGATTTTAAAAATATATATTGTCATCAGAACCCCAAATATAAATTAAAAAAGGGAAGCCGCTGTGATTGAGTGGAGGTATCCAGAGTCCCATTAGTTCAGCTTTCCCTTCCCTCTACCAGGGCTCTGAAACACTCCAGATGAATATGAGTCGCTGCAGAACATAGTTTAGAAACTGATGTGTATGACCTTAAGGTCCCTTCCAGAGTTTAGGTTCTGGGAGATAAAGGTGATTGCTGAGCTCACCTTGGGATGTCTCCTCACTTATCACCAAACCAGTGGATCAGGGTATCTAACCTCAATGTAGAAATGGCTAGGTTTAACCAGACGCTGGTGAACTTCTAGAAACTTCAACCATCCGGAAATAATCTGTGAGCCCAGAAATAAACAAAAAGTGCCCTTCAATAGGAAAGGAAAGAGTACTCGTGCAGCCTAAACTCTTTATTGTATGGTTGACATGAGCTGCCCCCAGACTGCAGCCAAATGATTGAAAATAGCATATGAATTAGAGATCCAGTCATATTTCTATTTATTTATTTATTTTGCATGGGCAGGCACCAGGAATTGGACCCAGGTCTCTGGCACAGCAGGAAAGAACTCTGCCACTGAGCCACCACTGCTGGCCCAATGTTTCTTTTTTAAAAAAATATTTTTATTGTAAACCTTAACAAACATACAAACGTTCTTGACATACAAACATTCTATACATGGTGTACAATCAGTGGCTCACAATATCATCACATAGTTGTATATTCATCACTGTAATCATTTTTTGGAACATTGGCATCTCTCCAGCAAAAGAAAAAAAAAAGAAAACAGAAAAAGCTCATACATACCATACTCCTTCAGTAATATTTCTTGAGAAAGTGACATAGTTCTGAGCACTGGAGAACAGGTTAGATTAGATCATCTCAGAGGTCTTTGCCATTCTAATAAACTATGATTCCATTAATTACCAGGAATGCAGAAGTTGGGAACTAGGTAGGTTTTCTTCAGTATGCTTTGAAGTCCTCCATAAGCACAGATTCCCATGGAAACCAAGTAGGAGGGGAAAGAAAGGAGATGGAAAATATTAAATACCAAATATTTCTTTGGCTTACTACCTGCTTGATGGTTAATGTTAGATCTCAAGCCTGGGCACTTAGTGGCAGCCTTTGTATGAATTTTGTTAATAATGTTAATACTAGTTGTCATTAATTGCATGTTTACTTCATGCCAGGCTTTGTACTAAGTATATAATAACACATTTCTCACTTCATTTATACAACTAAATTGTAGTAATTATCCTTTCCGCAGGTGAAGGAATTCAAGCCCAGAGCAGTTAGGTAACTTGCCTCATCACATAGTAACAGGAAAATGTCATTTTGGTCTCTTGTCAGACTCAAAGCCTGTGCTCTTCAGAACTGCTTGTCCACCAGAAGATATTATATGATTGCTTTGGGTAATGAGTGCTCATCAGAAAAGAACTGAAATTGTTGGGTGGAAAGTGTTTCAGAACTCTGTGGGATACCAGTTTGATGAGTTTTTCCTATTTGTGTTTTGTTCACCAGAAAACCCAATCATATTATCATAAGGAATACTCATTTTGTTATATGTTAGTATAATCTCCCAGCATACCATAATCCTATAATATAATCATGTTATTGTCTCCAATCATATTTTATTCACCACCACCACCCTGCCTCTATAATGTCATCCAAATAATTTTATGTCATTCTTCCTCATCTTTTTTCCTCACCCCTGATTTTTCTCACATTCCTTGGTTTACATTTCTTCTGACCATTTGTCCATAGGAAACAGTAATCCAGATAGATAAGGAGGACTGTTCATACAAAGGCTAGGATGAATGGGCACCCTAGCACTTGCTTGTACGCCCTTGTCCCTTATGACTCAAAATGTGGTCTGCAGACAGCAGAATCACCTGGAGCTTAATAAAAGTGCAAACTCTCTGACACTGCCCCGGCAATGAAATCAGAATCAGCATTTTAAAGACTCTCACGTAATTTTAGGCACATTAAGGTTTGAGAAGCAGTGTCCTCGTCCATTGCTGTAGCCATAATGTGGCACAGATAATCCCAAAGACAAGGGAAAATCCGAAAGCCAAGGGGGTACGATGGGCAGAACCAACAGGAAGAAGATCCTATGGTCCAACTCAGGAACGTGAGAAGGAAAAGGCCAAGACTTTCCCCCAACATAAATAAAGAAACTCCATTTTTTCTTTACTGTGGACTCTAGCACCAGAAGATCTAACACCTCCTTTGCTATGCAAATACAATAAAAATATATTCAGTCTAACTTAAAACTATAGAAAGTTAAGTAAAAATTGGATAATAAAGGTCATGAAGGTCATTTAGGCAGTCACTTAAGAGAACTTGAATGAACAAAGTTATTTTCGTAAGTAATGAGTTCTTTGGAAATGAAAAGAGCTGATAAAGAAAAAGGTTTCCTTTTTGAAAGGTTACTTTGTATTTTGTTTATTTACTTAATTTTTTTTTTTTTTAATCCTAGCCCTCTTATCTATTTTGGCTTTCACTGGAGTCAATATGAAAGTGAAAAGATTGACCTCATTTGAAATTTCCTTTCAGCAAATGGTCAAACCTTTGTTTTCATCTCCATTATTTTCTAAACTGGTACATAAAAATAATGTTTGTGCTTTAGGCATATGCTTGCAACTTTAGCCTCCAGTACTTTCCTCATCTGTGTATTACATCTGCTGTGTCCTTATACGTGAACATCAGCTCTTTACCCTCTCAGGGTCCCTTTCATGTTCTTTTGGTTGCTTGTTGACAGTTGTTTGATAATTCTTTCGTTATAATTCTTTAAAGAATTTTC
>PVIY010013972.1:0-57717 GCA_004026745.1 Myrmecophaga tridactyla | reverse complement strand
CAACAACATAAAGAATTTTCTCATATTTTACCTGACTTGTCATTTTATGTAAATTCATTTTAAATTGCTATAACATTATTTAGAAATTTTAAAACTAAACTTAGAGAGTAATTAATTCATTAATTTCTTCATTCAGTCAATTGGGCAATGTATCGTGAAAGCCGGTAATGTGATTGGTACACTGTATTAAACAGTGGGGAATATAAAGGTGAATTAGAAAAAAGAACACATACAAAAGCAAACAATGACCTCTCACAGCGTCTATGGGACTACCTGTAGAATACCTCAAGCGTATCATTTCCCATTTAGAGATGTGCCACCTATTCATAATGGCTCCTAAAAGAAAGAATGCTATAATTATACATCTGCCGGAATTTGTATTATTTTCCTTTTCCTAAAAAAAATCCTGAACCTTTGATATCGGTATAACTTTCCCACTTCTTATTGAGAAACTGACTACAACTAGAATTCTATTCATCTCATCACAGCAAGAGAAAGTTCTAAAGGTCACACTCTAATAATTTGGCCATTTCCCCCAGCAGTACATTTAAATACTATTTCAAGCAGCTAATTACATACAGGTAAGTTATATACTTTTTGAAAATAAATTATAAATGTTTAATTACAGATGACTAGTCCTCTACCTTCAGGTGTACTTTTGTGACACCTTTACTAATGCTCGACATTTAATGTTCAGGGGATGCATTTAATTTTCATTTTAAGTAAATATACTGCAAGAGAGATATGAGAAATGTCATAATTGCATTGCAGAGTGATTTGGGGTTGTCTCATATTTTGGATTATAGCAGATAATCAAGAATTGATTGTAGTAAATTATAGCTATGTATACAAAATGATACTTCTCCAGAAGTGCAGCCAAAAAGTAGTTGCATACTCAGAATATCTACTTTACATTTTTATGACTTATGCATATTTTGCAATTTTGTCATAGCAGTGGCCAATTTTTACCTAAGGAAAACATTTCAGAACACCCTAACAACTAGCTTGTTAACCTCTTCTCTCCCTAAGTTAGAAATTTCTTTTTCTGAATTTCAATAAATGTGGGAAAAAGAAACTTTCTTGGTTGCCAGAAACAGAACCCAAATCTCAGTTTTATTTAAAGACTTCAAAATGCAGACCACAACAGCTTCGGGAAGGTAGGAGCCAGAGAAGTTGAAGTTCTACAACTTTAGTGCAGTTTCACTCTCTTTTTATCATGTGGTTTCAAATTCCAGAGAGAAGAAATCTAATAATTCTAGCTTTCCTTTATATCTAGAACAATCAATGCTATGTGTCATCAGCCAATCTTCCCATGCTGGTGAGTTTCACTTAAATCTGGTCATTGTAAGAATCATTGTGAGCTGGAAGTTAACCCATTTTAGTCTCCTACATTGGAGTAGCAGTTTAAGTAGTCTAGTTTTCCCAATATTATGTTATCGGAGCTGCACCATTATACCTTATGTTGAATGGTTAATGTATTTTTCACTTTTTAAAAACAAAATATAAAGAAAATCAGTGTAAGAAAAGTCTTCAACTAGATATCCATCCAAAAACTAAAGCACACATAATTATATTTAGCAGGGCACATTAGAAGCCATTCCATTAAAGAAAGAAGCAAGATAAGGGTTCCAGCCTTATCAGTTACTATTCAATATCCATAGCCATAGCAGTAAGACAATAAAAATAAATAAGAGGTTTCCTTTTTTATTCCTGCAGTAAAAATGTTATGACTTTATTCAAACAGGTCTTGAACATTTTTTGTCTTACACTTAAACATTGTAAGGTTTTTGTTGCTATGATGAATGCAATACTTTAAAATGTAATTTCAATTGGTAATTGCTATGTAAATGACTTATTTTATAAGTCTAATTCTTTTCAGTTAATTCTCTAGGAATTTCTAAGTAGACAATAATAATTAGCAGGAAGAAATGATGTTTATTAATAGTTCAATCTTTAGTAGAGACATTTTACACACATTAAAAATCTATTGATTTTAAATTTCAGGAAGGTTATTAAGTCTACCTTAGGAATAACCATTCTGTAGACCACATGGTTTGGTTAAGGTAGAATAAGACTTTCTTTCTCTAAAGAGCTCTAAAAAAGATTCAGTTGTTGCTATATGGGATTAACCAAGACAACTGATACATGAATGGAAGTGAATGACTGTTAGAAATATATGCTCTTTTATAGTATTTTCTATTTCACATATGTGTTATAACTTCAGTTCCTAGGCTCATATGTTCATTCTGGGGCCTGACTATACAAATCCTGGAACTGAAGTAACTTAGAATTGGTACTCCCTCAGGAATTTACTAATTCTAATTAAATCCCAAAGAGACAAAAATGTCCATGTATTAATTTTAGGGAAACTGTCCTTTTCAGAGACAAGTATATTGATATTTGCTTCTTCAGTACCTGAGAATCCACCTGAGTAACTGGATAATTTCATTGTCAGAGTAGATATATGAAAAATCTGAAAGATTATTTGAGCCAGAGCATGATAGTGAAGCCCTGTCCCAGGTAGAACTCTCTCTTGTAGTGGGAGTCAGTAAAATAAAATCCACAAGATTCAGAGTCTCCCTTCTTTAGGGCAGTAATTATTGAACATCTACCAAATACAAGCTTTCTTTTTCCTAAGGTCATGTGAAATATTTTTCTTTCATTAAGAAGAATGCTTTCAGATTTGTTACTACCATTATTTAGGCAAAAAATATATATATTTCACAATCATCAACATTTAGTGTTTCTAAGCCAGGTAGTTCTTGATTTGTCCAGGAAAATATCCTTCTGCAGACAGAGGTTATATTCATTAGATGTGGGCTTTTCTGTTGTTGTTGTTGTTTTTGTATACTCTATGCAGGGTCACATTTCATTCTTTTTCCATGTGAGTATCCCGTTATTGCCACACCATTTGTTGAATTTTTGTGTGTTTGGTTTTTGGGGAAGTGCATGGGCTGGAAATCGAACCCGGGTCTCTGTCATGGCAGGCGAGAATTCTACCACTGAACTACCCTCACACCCCCCAGATGTGGTTTTACTTTTTTATTTTTGAAAAGAATTTTGTGGAGACATTTCTGTAGCCTTCTGTCATGTATCATTTGTGGTAGTGTGTGTGTGTGTGACAGAGAGGCAGAGTCAGAAAGACACAAAAATAGAGAGAGAGAAGAGATAAACAAGGACTTAAAAGACTCCCACTAAAACCATTAATACCCATTGTTAAAATTGTTTTTATTTAAGCAATCTATAGCTGCAGTTTTCTAGGCAGTTGAACACGAGCTTTACACTTTGCTTAATTAGACCATTGCCAAAGATCATAATGATTATGGTAGTAGGGTGCTAGTTCTTAATACCACTCACACCCATTCCTGATAGTTTTAACTTCTAAAATAATCTCCTGGAATTTATCAACCAAATACGATTTCCAACCCTGAAATATTTTGTGTTCCATACTGAATGGAGTAAGTTGTAAGCCCCATGTAATACATGTAATCTCTCTTTATAGTGTAATATCAAATAAGAATAAAAATAAAGGCAGTGTTCATAGATATGTTAAAATTTCCCCTTATACTCACATTCACATATATAATTCAGTGCTGTTATTTACACTCACAATGTTGTGCTACTATTACCACTATTCATTTTCAAAACTTTACAATGTATAAATTAAGTATAAACTCCCCATTCCCTATCCCAACCCAGCCCCTCTCAACCTATGTTCTAGATTCTGACCCTATGAGTTTACTCATTCTAATTGTTTCAAATCAGTGACCTCATACAATATTTGCCCTTTTGTGTCTGGCTTATTTCACTCAACATAATTTCTCCAGGGTTCATCCATGTTATCACATGAACCAGAACTTCATTTCTTTTCATTGCAGAATAATATTTCATTGTAGTAGATACCCCATTTTGGTTTATCCATTTATCAGATGATGGACACTTGGGTTGAGTTGTTTCCATCTTTTGGCAATTGTGAATAATGCTCTTATGAACACTGGTGGGTAAATATCTGTTCAAGTCCCTGCTTTCAGTACTTTTGGGTATATCCCTAGGAGAGGGATTTTAGGGTCATAGGGTAATTCTATACTTAGCTTTCTGAGGAATCACTAAACTGTCTTCCACAGCGGCTGCACTATTTTACATTCTCACCAGCCATGAATGAGTATTCTTATTTCTCCACATCCTCTCCAACATTTGTAATTTTGTTTTTTTAATTGTAGCCATTCTAATGGGTGTGAAATGGTATCTCATTGTGGTTTTGATTTGCATTTTCCTATCAGCTAATGACATTGAGCATCTTTTCATGTGCTTTTAGCCATTTGTATTTCCTCTTTGGAGAAATGTTTATTCAAGTCTTTTGCCCAATTTTTAATTGGTTTGTGTTCTAATTTGCTAGCTGCTGGAATGCAATACACCAGAAATGGAATGGCTTTTAAAAGGGGGAATTTAATGAGTTGCTAGTTTACAGTTCTAAGGCCAAGAAAATGTCCCAATTAAAACAAGTCTATAGTAATGTCCAATCAAAGGCATCCAGGGAAAGATACCTTGGTTCAAGAAGGCTGATGAAGTTCAGGGTTTCTCTCTCAAATGAGAAGGCACATGGCGAATACAGTCAGGGCTTCTCTCTCTCAGCTGGAAGGGCATATGGTGAATACGGCGTCATCTGCTAGCGTCTTCTCCTGGCTTCCTGTTTCATGAAGCTCCCCGGGAGGCATCTTCCTTCTTTATCTCCAAAGGTCTCTGGCTGGTGGACTCTCTGCTTCGTAGTGTCACTCTCTCTGAATCTCTTTCTCCAAAATATTTCCTCTTTTATAGGACTTCAGAAACTAATCAAGACCCACTTAAATGGGTGGAGACATGTCATCCCCTAATCCAGTTTAACAACCATTCTTAACTAAATCACATCACCCAGGGAGATGATCTCATTACAGTTTCAAACACACAACATTGAATAGGGATTATTCTACCCTTAAGAAATGGGATTTATATCAAAACATGGCTTTTCTTAGGGGGCATACTTCCTTTCAAACCAGCACATTCCACCCTCTGGCCCCTAAAAAAGACATGTTTTTCCCATATACAAAATACATTAATTTCATAACAATATCAGAAACCTTAAACCTTTCAGTAGCAATACAAATGAAGTAGAAAATTAGAGACAGTATAAAATCTCATCAAGTCAGTTACAGGCATGGTCTGTCCTAAGGCAAAATTCTCTCCATTTGCTCTGGACCTTTGAAAACTCCTAACAAGTTATTTGCTGCCAACATACAAAGGAGGAACATTCATAGGATACATATACACATTTCCACAGGGAGGAAGGAACACAGGGGTCACCAGACCCATACAGTTTCAAAAACCTGCAGGGCAAAGTCCATTAGATTTCAAATGACTGAGAGTCATTTATCCTCAGGGCTTTAGAAAGTGGCAGTCCCACCCTTTCCAAATGCCTATGCCTGCCTCTCTCTGAATGCAACCTTGGGGGATATTGGGGAGATCACCCTTCTCTAGGCTCCACCCTCTCCAAGCATCGGGGCTGCACCCGGGCTCTCTGCCATCTCTGGGGCACATGCGCAACCCCTCCATGTGGTGGCAGCCAGGCTCTCCCCAACCCCCAAGGAATGTGCTTCACCTTCTCCAAGGCCTGAGGCGGCATGATTCTTCCACTGAAACAAGGTGGAAGGCCCATTCTCTGCCTTTGGGGCAAACTCACCCTCTCCATGTGCTTGGGTGGGTCCGCTCTCCTGGCCCGAGGCTTCATGACTTCAAACCTCAGTCTCCGTGGTTTTGCCTCTGAAGTTATTTTTCCTCCAATGTGTCCCTTCTCTGAACCCCTCAGTCCAGACTGGCAGTGGCTCTGTTTATACAGGTCCCACAACACTCTCATAGGCTTTCTATGCAGTAGTGTTGGATCATGCACATCAGACATAAGGAGTTTCCACAAATCTTTCCTGGATAACTCTGTGTCCAATCCTGACTTTCTCTGAAATGGCTGAGTAGTTCCACATTTGGCCAAGACCTCATGTGGGGCACTATTCTCTGGGGTCTCCCTTTCTGTAGGCCCAGGATTTTCCAGGACCTCAATTTCTGATTTCTTTGTACCCAAGAGTTCAGTTCTCAGCTTATCTCTTTCCTCTCGCATTTCACTATAAGCTGTGAGGAGAAATCAGGCTGCGCTTTCCACATTTAACTTGGAGAGCTCTTCTGCTAAATATCCAAGTTCATGGCTTTTACAATCTGCCTTCCAGCCAAAGCCACTAGTCAATTTTGCCAGATTATCTGCCATTTTAAAATAAGGATCGCCTTCCTTCCAGTTTGCAATAACACGTGCCTCGTTTCTGTCTAAGGCCTCATCAGAGGTATCTTTAGAGTCCACATTCCTACCAACAGTCTCTCCAAAGCATTCTAGGCCTTCTTTATCAAGCTTTTCACAACTCTTCCAAAATCTTCCCCTTATCCATTTAAAAAGCCATTCCAACATGTTTGGTATCTGCAAACCACAGCAGCACCCCACTCTCCGGTACCAAAATCTGTTCTAGTTTGCTAGCTGCTGAAATGCAACACACCATTGATGGATTGGCTTTTAATAAAAGGGGATTTATTTTCTTAGTTCTTCAGAGGAAAGGCAGCTAACTTTCCACTGAGGTTCTTTCTTACGTGGAAGGCACAGGATGGTCTCTGCTGGTCTTCTCTCCAGGCCCCTGGGTTCCAACAACTTTCCCCAGGGTGACTTCTTTCTGCATCTCCAAACGCCTGGGCTGAGCTGCGAGTGCTGAGATGAGGAATGCCAAGCTGCTTAGGCTGTGGTACATTGCACTCTCTCATTTGAGCACCAGCAAATTAAGTCAAATGTCACTCACTGCAGCAGACACGCCTCCTAGCCGACTGCTGATGTAATTAGCAACAGATGAGGTTCACATACCATTAGCTCATGTCCGCAGCAACAAAACTAGGTACGTTCACCTGGCCAGGTTGACAACTGAATCTAACTACCACAGTTTGTCTTTTTATTATTGAGTTGTAGGATTTTTTTATATATATTCTGGATATTAAAACTATATCAGATATATGATTTCCAAATATTTTCTCCCATTCAGTAGGTTGTCTTTCACTTTTATGATAAAGTCCTTTGATGCACAAAAATTTTTAATTTTGATGTACTCATCTATCAATTTTATTTTTCTGTGGCCAGTGCTTTGGGTATAAAGTCTAAAAAGAACATTGCCTAACACAAGTTCCTGAAGATGTTTTCCTACCTTTTCTTCCAAAAGTTTTATAGTCTTGGTCCTGATATATAGGTTCTTAATCCATAGGGAGTTTATTTTTATATACAGTGTGAGATAGGGGTACTCCTTCATTCTTTTGCATATGGATATACAGTTCTCCCAGCACCATTTGTTGAAAGAGACTCTTCTTTCCCAATTGAGTGGTTTTGGCAGTATTGTCAAAAATCTATTTTTGAACACTCATTTTTGTTCCATTGGTCTATAAGGCTATTCTCATGCCAGTACCATGCTATTTGTCCAATGTAGTTTTGTAATAAGTTTTGATGTCAGGAAGTGTGCATCCTCCAACTTCATTCTTCATTTTCAAAATGATTTTGGCTATTCAAGGCCCCTTGCTCTTCCACATAAATTTGATACTTTGCTTTTCCATTTCATATTACCAGTTCTTCTTGCTTCACAAGATTATTACAAGGATTACATAAAAGATGCATGTGAAAACACTGTGAATTTAAAGTAATGTATAAATCATAGACATTACCTTTGATCACTGATATATTTTTAGATCCCTATATTTATAGAAAAAGATATAATTTTACTCACATCTGTAATCCAATTAAGTTAAGGGAAAAAACCCCAAGAGGTGACCCCTTACAGAAATCCCACTATATCCAAAGACTTTAATAGAAAAAATAGAAAGAAAGAAAAAAAAAAGATAACACTATACTGAGCTCTTGAAAAAATTCCGTGAGTGGGATTGGCAAACCCAAGAAAGGGAGTTGAGGAATCATGAGAACGATTCATAGCAAAAGAGAGGGAACCCGCATTTCTGACATTGTAGAATTTAAATACTAAATAGTACTTTGATGAGGATGCAAACTAAGCCTACTATAGTGCCCTAGCCCTTTACATGCAGTAAGCTTTCAATGAATGTTCATGGAATGAATGAATTTTATAGATAAGTAAATCAAAGCATAGAAGGTGACTTGCCAAAGTACATAATAGGACTAGAATCAAAATCAACTTAACTACATGAGAATTCCAACCTTGAATTCTTACCTCTGTAGGCCACCTTGCATTGATAACAGGCCAGGTTGCCTGATATAGAAAGACAAAGCTATGAGGCCACAGCATCTGAGCCTATTTCTTGTCACTAAATTACAGTTTTCAATTTGAATTCCAACAGGATTCAGACTCTACTAATGGTGTCCTTTTTAGTTGCTACAAAGAATTGACACCTATACAGATAAAGCAAAATCCAGCATTTTAGGTAAATGGAAGATTCAATATGAAGATAAGGTCAGACACCCAGAAAAGCCTTGATTCTTGGTAGCTGAGAAGGAGCCGTGCCTGAGTATAAATTCCAGGATCTTCCAATTGGAAGAACCATAAGTAAAGGTCCATATCTCAATAAAGCAATATATGCGTATCCTGTTTGATAATGCCCTGTGTTCGCATAATTTGACTCTCATCCATTTTTTCTTAAAAAATATGCATAAAAAGGCAGGCCACGGTGGCTCAACAGGCAGAGTTCTTGCCTGCCATGCCGGAGACCCGGGTTCGATTCCCGGTGCCTGCCCATGCAAAAAGAAAAAAAAAAAATAGAAATCATATATTTTTATTTTAGGAAATGGATATACATAACAATATATTAAAATACATCATTCTTAACTATTTTTCTAATAATTGGTGAAGTTATCTGTACTCTTTCAAGTAATAATAGTGCAATAAACTCTTTAATTTTCAGTGAACAAACGTTAGTGCACAAGACTGCCAATACTCTTAGCCAATGAGCATGCCTCAGCTTACTGTGCTTTGAAACCCATGGGGTTACAGATTTGGAGCATCCTTTTATGTGCTTTATTTACTTCTTGACAACTTGACCCAAAGAAATGTGCAAGTGATAATCCACAGGGAGTATTCACTTATGGATCTGCCATAAAGCATTTAAAAAATACTCTTGGGAAATTAGTAAATACTTAGGACTGAATAATAGTAATACAACATATTCCAATTTATGGAGTGTAATTATTGCAGCATTTACAGTGAAATTTGTAGACAATTATATGTTTGAATAGACATGCTGATTATTAACGAGGTAGGAATGGAACTTAAGAAAGTATAAAAATAGCAGAAATAACCCAAGGAAAGTATTAAGAAGAAATAAAATAATTTATACTAAAAGCAGATATTTCATGTACTAGAAAACAAAGAAACAATAGCAAAATCAACAAAGCCAAAATTTGTTTCGAACTATTGGGAAGCTTGATCAAGAAATAAAAAATATAAAAATAAGCAATAATAAGAATGAAGAGAGGGATATTACTACAGATTCAGCAAAGATGATAAAGATATTAAGAAAATTTCATGACCAACAAAATGAATTGCCTAGCAAAGTGGAAGATGTGCATATCCTATAGCCAGAAATTCCACTTGTAAATTTAAGCTCCAGAGAAACTGCTACACACATACCATAGGCAAGCATGTTCAAATTCGACCTGCCAGGATTAATAACGTGATCCAGGCTACTCTGAGGTGCTCTTTGGTAGAGAACTATCTTTATGTGGTGAGAGCTATTCTAAATTGGAGTTGATGTGTCAGGAGAAAGGCAATTAGCAAATTTCCAGGACAATAGTTTCTGTGCTTTTCAAGGGTAAGAGCCAACTTGGTTTCCCAAAAGCTTGAAAATAGCAAAACAGAGGGGGCTACTATAATCTGTGAGAAGGAACCATCATGATTGCTTTACTCTGACCTCTTTTCCTTGGCATGTTCACAAGTGGCAAACTTTAAGACAAGGCAGCAACCACCACACTGGTAGTGAGTGATTCAGGCTCAGCAACAAGTTAAGCACATTTACTACTGAAGAATTTTTATTCCAGGGTTATAGCCTCAGAAATGTATATAACAATGGAAGTGCTGAAAGCTGCCTGCCAGAGGTGACCTTTATTCTTTGTAACTTTACTGAGTAGGAAATTCCTTTTTAGCTAGGTTTCGGTGAAGGAATAAAGATAATATGTAATTATTATGCATGGTCATTCTAAGAGTAAGCTTGTGAATCCATTATTTTCTCTTTTTGAGGATAAAACTGAATTCTTTTTTTTCATTGCGTTAAAATTTTTCTCTGAAAGTCCTGTTGCAGAAATTTCTGTGAAAGATAGAAAATCCTTCTCTTGCATATGAGGATTGAAAAATCCAAATGTTCGATAAATTTCCGCCATAAACAATACTCTCTCTTCTAATTTTATCCCTAAAATATGAATTTTAAGCTCCCTAATTATAAAGTCTTATTATTGGCAAGTTCCTACTTTCAGCCCTTAGCAGATTGTTGCCGTCAATGATTTTATAGACTTTGTTTTTATCTCCTTGTATTTATATAAAGGTGGATAAATTTGTATTTACCTTCCAATTAGATCACCTTCTAATCTTGAGATTACCTAGAGATAAATATAAATTTTGGTTTGTCTGTTTTGTATTTTTGTCTATTTAAAAGAGTGCTACTGTTAACTCATTTTTTTCTTTGTACTTTATGTTTAATAATTTATTATTTGGGGTATAGATGGCAAATTTAATTCCTCAATTAGACAAAGTGGTCTCCCATAGCATATAAAGGCGTGACAAGTAAGACTATAAAGTTTAAAAACGATCCTTGAAGACTTTTTCTCAGAAGTAGCTTATGGGGAAAGATTTTCATAGTTCTAAATCTTAAAGCAATACCAACAAATAAAGGCAGTTGGCACATTCTACATATATGTATATTATAATGTTGTCATTTTGGAAGTTCTCCTGAACAACAGAATTTTTCAGGCAGTGATAAAATGAAATCTTAATGGAAATAGTATAGATAGAATGCAAGCATCAAATAAATGATTCAATTAATCCGTTCTATCCCTGAGGATTTCTATCTTTAAAATTATGAGAATAATGGAGGATTAATTTAAGGACTTGGTGACCTAATTTGACCTGGTGAATTTAGAAGAGCTGTTCATACACAAATAATTTTTTTCAGATACCCTATTAAAATAACATGCATAAAGTTATATATAGATATATATATATAACTTGCATGCATAAAGTTTTATATATATATATATTCTATGCATATAGAATAATAGCAATATACAAAAGCAGTGTGAAGTTTATTTGTCCCAACCACCAGTATATTGGACACTTAGTCATATGGACAGGTAAAATGAACTATGCTTTTCTGAGTTGGTGGGTAATGGAACCCAGTTAAAAATACTGACTGACTCGATTATTCATAATGCCCTGGCAACTAGATTTGTTACTAGTAAGGTGAGGTAGTTTGACAGTTAACTCAGGAGACTGAGAACCAAGGCGCCAGGCCTGCCTCTGATTCTGCTGTGGTAAGTCTTTCCTACCTTTTTAAATCTTCAATCTTCCTTCATGGACAGACTATTTTTAAATCCACTCCACAATCACTGTGTAACTTGTACATCTTTGAAAATAAGTCCTATCTGGGGAGGAGCCAATTCCCCTCAGATAACATCATTTTGTGGTTCAAATTGACTCAACTTCAGTTGTTTCTCCCCAAAAATCACTGAGTTATAGAATAAAGCAATCGATTCAGTATAAATGATTACAAACTTTAGAAAACAATTAATTTATTTTTCCTTTTACCCACAGGTCTACCCACGGATAGCGCCGGCATTTTGGCACTACCTGCGGGTAGAAGTGAGTAGCGGGTTTTTGAATTCTCCCACCTTTGCTCCTTGCACTCTGCTGGTGTGTTCTAATCTAAAGCACCCATCTTGCTCAAGATGCAGCTGCCATTTCGTATAAATGTGCTCTTTTGCCGCCACCATTCCTTAGAGTTGGACCAGATATCCAAATCACCAAAAATACAAATGCAGTTTAAATGAGATTAATAATCTTTCTTAATGAATTTCCAAATCAAGACCATATCATATGCATCATAATGATAAACTAAATGCTAAAAATTATGGAAAACCATGCTAACACCAATTTTGATTGATACTTTTAATATTTAGAGCATAATTCTTCAGCTTAACTTTGGAAAGTCAGTAAGGAAAACGTAGAATAACTCCACTTCATTTCCTTTCTCCTCTTTTCTGTCCCTCAGGAACATGAGCAGCTCACCTACTCCTCCACGAGGTCTAAGGCCCCCAGTGTCATTATCACAGGCCTCAAGCCTGCCACCAAGTACATATTTCATATCCGAGTGAGGACTGCAACAGGATACAGTGGCTACAGTCAGAAGTTTGAATTTGAAACGGGAGATGAAAGTAAGTTTCACAAAAGAACATATAGTAAGATCTTACTATAATAAAAAATATTATCTGTTTTCCAATTTGAACTAATTTTTGAAAATCTGATGTCCCAAATATTTAAGTCTCCTCAAACTGGATTTGGTACAAGTACATGCATACTTACACAGTCATTTCAGTTAATGTTTTGGTACTTCCATTACATGCATGAAGTATCTTGCTATAAGGCAACTGTAATGTGTCCCAAGTATGCCCCTTTACGCAGGATTCATCATTCATGCTGGATACTGTTAACCTAATTCTTTACTAGTCCTGGCATGATAATATGATATTTAATGACCATTTGGAAGTGAGTAAAGCTTCAGGGAAATTAGTTTAGCAGTTAGTTTAAAATTGTGAAGCTTTGGCTTGTTATCTTAGTTAGATCTACAAAAACAGTGGTCAGGAGACAACATCACTAAAAAGCACATTTTAAGTTTAAATATAGATGCATGGGGTAATTAGAAACTCAAATTAATTCCGTAGCCTCTAAGTACTGAAAAACACCCTAGGAAATGGTGCGGGGTGTTCTAACAGCATGAAACATAGGCTTAGAAATCTCTAACTCATTCGAACTCCATCTTTACCATTGAATTATCATTTTCAGAAATTCATCTAACTGCTATCTTTGTAAGGATAATATGGGCTAATTTTGCTATGTATCTCTATGGGAAAAAATGTCCAGAAATTTAACTAGAATGAAAACCTGTCCCCAACATTGCTAAAATACCTATGTTAGTGTGACTCAAGTATAGCAAATTAATTACATTAAATCTTTGTGAACAAAGATAGTAAAAATAGTTACCATTTTTTAAACCCTAAATAACCAGGAACTGTGTAAAGTATTTCACAGATGGTAATAGTTACCATTTTTAAGCCCTTAATAAATGCCAGAAACTGTGTAAAGTATTTCGCATGTATTATCTTCCTTAAATCTTTCAGTATATATGAGATAAGTATTATTTTTCTATTTTATTACTTGTGAGAAAATAAAGTGATTACCCAGTCATGAAGCTGATAAGAAACTGAACCAGAATTTGAAACTAAGGATTATCTATCCAAAGCCTGTACTCTTAACTATTCTGCAACCCTGCAAAGTCCCAACATTTGAATTATTATGAAGTGCTAATTGTAAGACCACCACCAAATAGGCCCCATTTCCTGCAGTTTTTCATTGTCTCAAAGCGAAAACACTTTGGTTTCAAGTTTTATGAAAGTAGGATTGTTTGTTTGCAATCTTTTGATGTGCAATATTAAACTATAAGAAATTCTTAGCTGCAACCATATCTAATTAAAAAGCGGAAAAGTACTGAGGGCTTTAAAGAAGAAGGAACTTAGTTTAGGAGGAGAGAGTAAACAAGTGAATGAAAAGAATTTTTGACCTTGACGTTCATTATCGGTGATGGTGACCTATAATCCTGCTGGAGACTATTGACTTCTCAAGATGAAATTATTGGGAGTAAAGTGTACTTATCAGAAAATGTGAATCCACAATCAAAATCAACAAAAAATATCCAGGGAAATAGCCTATGTCCTGTTGCCTAATTTCTCTCCTGCTTATGTGTCTAGTGTAAAACGAAGGATGCAATTCAAGGAACAATCTGTCCCGGAAAGAGTCAAGTCATTGTCCTTTCTGGGCTGTGTTTATTGTATCTCTGCATCTCGCACTCTTAGTTTATTTCACAGATGAAGAAATTCACCTAACTTTTGAAGAGTTTTTGAGTATTGCATTATTAAGTCAGAAATGCACTCACACAAACCATGGGGACAAAACCAGATAAGCCATTTGTCAGGCATCTGGAGAAAGCAAACTAGTCCAATAAAAAATAATAATAAAAACAACAGTCGGTTCTGATCTAAATATTGAAATCTGATTTTGTGGTTATAGTTAGTTGCAACTCTATATTTCAGGGCTAGAATTGCTTAGATACTTTATATAATAAAAGTACTTTGAAATTCCTTAGCACAAAGAGCCCACCCTCAGGAATGATTCAGTGCAATATACTTTCATTCATTCATTCAACAAAAATGTATAGGGCATTTTATATATGCCAGACTCTGTGAGACTCTGGGGATACACAATAATAATAAGAGCTGTAGTCACTTCTTTCAAATAATTTACAGTCCAGATTTGAGGATGGAAAATAACCTAAAATTTAAAATTTTTGAATGACATTAACTATCATAAAGAAATGTAAAAGATGCTTTGAAAGCACAGAGGGAGCCCTAATTAAGCACAAATGGATCATGAAAGTCTGCTTGCAGAAGACGAAGCTGGGTTCATCCTTGAAAGAGGAGCAGTCAAGAAGCAGGAAGTGCTCAGAAACTGAGGAAAGCAAGAAAGATTTATAGAAGAGCATATAATGTGTATGGGGGCATGAATGGTAAAAGGGAAGGAGGTTGAGGTGGAGAGTTAAACAAAGATCAAAAGAACTACCCTTTTGATCATATTAAGGATTGTGATTTTTATCCTGAAGATATTGAAGATTTATTTGAGGCTTCTAATTAGGGAGTAACATGACTTTATTTTCATTGAGCACATACTATGCACAAGACTCTAATCTAAGCAATGTACAAACATAACCTCATTTAACCCTGACAAATGTATGCTTCCTTTAAGATACCTAAGTAGCTTTACCAAAGTATGGTAACCAGTAGGTGGAGGTGCAAGATTAGAACCTTAGAACCATCTGGTAATGACCTTAGAAGAGAGTGAAAACCATGTTCCAAATTACTTGCTTTTGAATGCAGTGGAGTAGTTTTTATTAGACTGTTGAAGAGAAAAATATGTTTGGATAACTATTAAATCAACTTATGGCCTAAAGGAAAATAAACCAATCATTTTTATCTGGTTAGCTTTAAAATGCATTTTCAAAAGCATGTGGTTTATATCTAAGGAATTTCCATGAATAATGTTGTAGTAGGATATGGCTAGATTTACCATAAATTCAGTAATATAATGACATGAATCCCAATTGACAGCATCAGTCTTTTACTCTTCAAATCCTCTTAGCTCATCTTTTCATTCTTATAACTTAGGTTTGTCTACTAGTGCCCCAATTATTACAATGTCAACTTTATTAAGTTCCCTCTTGTATATTTTGCTTCATGAACTAACTTTATAATATATGCATCAAAATAGGTGTGCATCGGGGAGGAGAAATTGGGTCCTTTCTCATTTGATGGTCTTGAACAAATTTTTTAAAGTAACACAAATGAAAATGTTTGCACTTACATTCTGTTTTGGTTTGCTAAACAGCCAGAATGCAATATACGAGAAATGGGTTGGCTTTTAATGGGTATTTATTAGTTTACAAATTTACAGTTCTATGGCCATAAAAATGTCCAAATTAAGGCATCAATAGGATGAAACCTTCTCTAAAGAAAGGCTGCTGGCATCCAGGATTCCTCTGTCACATGGGAAAGGACATGGCCAGCATCTGCTGGCTCTTTGCTCCTGGGTTCCGTTATTTTCAACTTCTGATTTCAGTGGTTTTCTCTCTGAGCATCTCTTGGTCTTCTCTTAACATGTCTGGGGCATTTCTCTCTAAGCTCTCTCTGCTTTTCTGCTTTGTATCCTCTCATAAAGGACTTCAGTAAAGTTTTAAGACCCACCTTGAATGGGCTGGGTCATATCTCAATTGAAACAACCTCATTAAAAGGTCCCACCCACAATAGATTTGCCCCGCAAGGATGGATTAAAAGAACATGGCAGTTCCTTCCAGCCTAAATGCCTGAAAATGTAGATCTGTGTTCCAGTAGCAATGTTTCTTGAAGGTGATTGTATAATGATATAGCTTTCGCAATGTGACTGTGTGATTGTGAAAAAAAAGAACATGGCCTTTTCTAGGGTATAAAACAGCTCCAGAACAGCACACATTCTCCTTAGCAAACCTTTTAAAGATTGTTCAACTTCTAGTTTTACTGAAAATCAGCAAGACAATAGTATACATATACAATAATTCCTGTTCCAAATCATAATGATATTAATCAACTATTGTACTTTACAAATATAGTGGCATCTGAAAAGCATTCAAGGTTATGTTCCTGAATATCCTCTTGCAATCCGAGGCCACTTTTCAGGAATTTTTTTCAAGATTATAATATGCTAGTGGAAACTGGCTATACCGGTTTGAATCTATTAGGTACCCCCCGAAATGTCATGTTTTAATCCTGACCCAATCTTGTGGGGACAGCCATTTCTTTTAATCCTGATTCAATACTGTAGGTTGGAAACTTTTGATTAGATTATCTCCACAAAGATGTGACACATCCAATTGTGGGTGTAACCTTTGATTAGATAAAGATGTGACTCTACCCATTCCAGGTGGGCCTTGATTAGTTTACTGGAATCCTTTAAAAGAGGAAACATTTTGGAGGGAGTCAGAAATGACAGAAGCCTCAGAGCTGACAGAGAGACCAAATGTAAGCACTTGGAGAACATTTCCTTCAGAGAACAGAGGCATGAATGTTTGGAGATGCTTGGAGCCCAGCAGACATCATCATGAGATGTTAAGCAAGGCAGAACCTAGAGAGAGCCAAGGGAAGCCAAGAGATGAAAGCCAGCCCTGGAGAAGCAAAGTAAGGAACCCCCACAGAAACAGAGTCTAAAAATAATGAAGCCAGAGGATTCCAGCCACATGACTACCCAGCTGACAGAGGTGTTCCAGACCTGTCAGCTTTTCCTGAATTAAGGTATCTTTCCCTGGATGCCTTAGTTTGGATATATATATATCCAAATATAAGGCTTACTTATATTAATGTTTTTATATTTAAGCAATTTGATGCATTTTAACAATTTATAAATGAGAAATGATGCTGAAAATTTAGGTGTCTTTAGTACCTTCTTTCCTAATCTAATCTTTATGTCCCCATCTGACCAATTTTTCTAAACTCCACTTTGTGGATATAAAACCCTGAGTCACTGGGTATTTTCTACTGAATGCAATATAAATTTCTTAACCAATATGCAAATCTACCTCGTCTTATACAAATTTTACACCATTCCTGCCCTACCTCCCTCTAATTAGCACATATTCTGGGGAAATGGGATTATTTGGATGCTTCATGCACAAGTGTTATGTATCTCTATCATATCTAAGGTTCCCCTCTGACCTCCACTTGAAGTGGTGAGACACCTATCACTTTAAGAATGGTCAGTCCAGTCCATATTCACATGCTAACGCCCCCTGTGAATAATTCTAGATTAGCCCCAAACTTTGTCTCTCATAAAATGTCTTACATATACTTTACAAAGTTGAAGTTTACTTCAACTAGATGAAGAAAATATAATTTTCTAAAAGCTAAAATACGGAATAGCATGCTGCCTACTAGTACCACAAAGGAAAGATCAAATATTTTTTGACATATATTAGCAACATTGATTGCTTTGGCTAACAAGCTGTAATTGGCTTGAATCATGTAGAAACATGTTATATGCAAAATTTAATTGCAAATTATTATTCTAAAATTGGGGGCATTTTAAGTAGATTAAGTGATTTATGTTGTTATTTAAAATATTTTCCTTCTTAAACTCCTTTTCAAAAAAATATCTATTATGTTTGATCCAGTCTATTGGTTGAAACAACAACCTGTACTGCTTCAATTACTTGTATGAAATGAGCTACATCATTATTAACAGCAGCCAGAAATTTTGGAATGATTATTAATGGTGAAGCATGAAGCAGAAAGAAGACCAGCTTACCCTGGTGGAATAATATAAAGTTAATTAATCAAGCAGGAGGCAGATTTCATATTTGAGTTTACTCAGAGGAGGACAAATTCCAGTATATAGCTTTAGTTTGAAATACTATCCAATCGATATCATGCTTTCAATATTGGTAACCATGACTATCTAAATTCAAACATCAGTGGGAAAGGAGAATGTTCTAGCTTTTGGGTTGTCCAAATATAAATTGGCCTGCCTTGTGAGGTAGTGAAAGTCCTCTCATAACAAAAATCTGTGGTGAAATTTTCATTATGAGAGGACCAAGTTCCCTTTCTATCCAGTCAATATTTTTACTTTTCTTCTTCAGTTGTGACATTACTTCTAATTTCTTACATGATTATTTTTTCTTCTTACTTCCACTTCTTTGTCTTTCCTTAATGATATTCCTCCTTAGAGTAATCCACTTTTGATTATGATCATCGATATTTCAGAAGACTATCATTATTTATAAAGCCATAAGTCAAGTTCAGAGAACTATACAGTGTTTAATGCAGATTTCTGGATAAATGCATAAATGGTAGACCAAATATAACACTCCAAAAGGACAAAATAACGCTGTCTATGTGATTTACTTAGTTATACAGGGATTTTATGAAGAGTAACTTTTGCATAGAAAGTGGAGGTCTCCTTTAAGAGAAGCTATGTTCACATAAAAGATAGTTTCTTTCAGTTTTTGCCTAGATAAAATAAGAGTTTTTAATGATAAGAATCAGGGTTAAGCACCATGAAACAGATTGAAAGCTTAATATGAAAAATATTAAAGATCATAACTTTGCTAAATGGGCTGGAAAGAAAATCATTAACTATTAACAGGTACTTAGAAGTTGTAAAAGATGCATATCAATGTGAAATGTTACAATTTGGCTCGTATCTAGAAGAGAACTAAAAACAGCAATAGACCTATTTCTGAGTAAGAATATAGGTTTATTTTAAGTAAAAAACCTACAGCATCATATATAATACTATGATTTCTTTGGAATACAAACCACTATCGCTTGGCTGGATGTTTTTCAAGATCAGTAACCATGTCTCCTTCATTTTTGTACCTCTTATATTGTTTTGCATGTGCCTGGCACAGAGAAGGCATTCCATGATACCAAGTGAATTAATATTAGACATTAAATTACTTCATGAACGTGCATCTATTGTTTCAAACATATTTAATATATTTAATTATTCTATCTATGTATTTTCCATCTCTTACCATTATTCATTATTTTGTGCATATATGAATAACATGCAGTATGCTGAGTGGTGAAGATACAAAGATAAATAATATATGGTTTCTTGTCTTCAGGAAACTCACAGCTAAACCTCACTAGAGACTATTTCTAACAGAGTCCTGTAGGTATTTCATTCTCAAAGTCTAACTTTAATCTGACTAGATTTGAGATGCATTTTTTTTCTATCAACCATCATATGAATTGCCTGAATTTTCTGTCAAGCTATTTGACTTTACAACCTCGGATCCTTCAAGAGAGCAAAAATGTTCTTTAGATATTTCAAATTGCTCCTAATTTCGTAAAAAGTACATTCTCTATGTAATACTTGAAGATTTAGAGCCATTCTTCAGTCTCACAAATCAGCTTTATTGACTTATATTTTGAAGTGCCTTTTTTATGTCCTACTTTAACCATTAAAAAAGCCTCAGGGGAAAAGTGAAGGAAAAAAATAACCTAATATTTTAATATAACCATGTGGAGGCCTAGCCAGAACCATCCAGGTGTGATTCCTAATTGCAGCTGACCTCTCACCCTCATCTATACTGATTACGATCATGTGCTAAACTCAAGAAGGGATTAGGAATAGTGTGTCATTCAGTGTTACCTCTGGATTGGTGTTGTAAAGAATTAGAGAAATTTTATCCATCTGCAGAGTGATACATAATGATGGTGCATGGATGTGGCTTTTATAAGGAAAAGTAGAGATAAACGATGGTGGAGTGAATTTGTCCTTTGAGAAGTCACAGACTGCAAGGATGACATAGCTCAGGGCCTTGGTTCCTTTTTTAGTTTTATCTCACAACTGAATTCTGTCGACAAAATAGTCAATAATTTTTCAGAACAGAAAAAATTCTGGGAGTTTAAGAGTTGTCCGGATGTCCAAGCCAGAGTAAAAGCACCTTATATAAAATTTGTAACTATCAAATACTCTATGCCTTTGTCAAAACATGGAGACATAAATAGTTTGAAATTCTTAAATTTTCACAGTTCTACTGTGGACAGATGGAGATTACATATATATATATACATATACATATACGAACATACATATACATATGTATTTCTAAAAAATATTCCATTTAAAATATTTTTATGTATATAGGCAATAAAAATCATTTTTTAATTATATAACATCTTTTAAATTTGTATTAACCCAATGCAAGACATCTGTTTTTGCTTCATCTCGTGGTAAAGTCAAAATACTGATAGACAGAACTTGATATAATAAACCAAGCCAACCTGATGAAGTCCCATGTGAAAAATGAAGAAGCAGCTTCAAAGCGAATAAAAATAAAAGAAAGTGTTTGTCTTACACATTTCTTTTTTTAAGGGAAATGATAGTTTATTGAATTTAAATTGAGTAGCAATTATTCTTGGCAAAAGAGCAGCAGCCCTTTAAAAGATTTAGCTGCATGTACATAAACCTAAGCATGGCATGCATGAGCACATTACTGCATTGTAAATATAGGCAAAGTAGCAGAATATGACCACTCTACTGCCATATAAATATAATTCATAACAAATGGAATTTAATATTTTCTTCTGCTTTGGGAAAGCTGAGCATCCTTTAAAAAAATGCTCTTGCATTGTAGTTCTTTTGCTTTTGAAAATTAAACCCCTATCTTATATTTGCTGGATACATAATCAGAAAGCAGATTAAATAATATTCAATAATTAATTTAAATAATTTTATAAACAATAAAATTGCAATATTATGTGCTGAAGTTAGCATACATTTGTATATATGTATTTACAGGCATAAATATGCATACATATATACATGATGTATATATATTCTATATTCATACAGATTTTCTACCCCATTTTGAGATAAAGGAATGAAATTGGCAATCTTTTTAATATCATTGCATAATTTATTATCCTTAAAAGTGAAAAGAACTTTTTTCTAAATTTGATATAAAGTTTGTTCCTAAATTCAGCATACTGAGGAAGAAAGTGAAGGGCACTTGATAGGAAGCAGCAAAAGCTAAAGCAAACAGAAGAATGTTTAATTGTTCAATTTAGTCATTCACCTGTTTATGCAATCGAAAAATATTAATGAATGGACCAGATACAGAAGTAGACACTGGGGATTCAAAGAAGAAAAAGATAAAATTGTTCCCTACTTTCACAAAAGTGAAAAATAGGAAGTTTGAAAAATTAAACAAGGTTACAATACAGGGTTATGTATGACATTTAGAGGGGTCCAAGGAGAAAAACTCAAACCAGCGTATGTCAAGGAAAGCTTCCCAAAAGAAGTGATGTCTTAAAAGAAGCTTTAAGGTGAAGTAAATTTGGCCATGAGAATGACAGAAGACATGCATGAGGGACCACAGAACATCTGTTCTGTCCTGTTCAGAGAGAACAGCTTGCATATATACCTAGAGAGGAGAGAGAGCATGGAGCTCACTAATAACTCAAAGAATTTCAGTGTGGCTAAACCATGTTTCTCAAAATGTTGATCCTGCACCAGAAGCATAAGCGTCACTTGGGAACACATCAGAAATACAGATTTCACTGGATCACAAACGCTTGAGGTGGAGCCCAGTACTGTTTAAACAAGCCCTCCAAACAGATTCTGATACAAGTTCAAGTTTAGGAGCCAATGGCTTCATCAGAGAGTGATGGTGGCGATTGTGGTGGTACAAGAATGGCAAAACATGAGGCTGGCAAATTAGATAGGGGCCAGATCATACAAGGCCATCCCTTATCTTGCTGCTAAGACAACAACGTTCTTTGCTTTTTATTTTGCTTCCAGCATCTGCAAGTTTTGGAGACAGGCAAGCAAGTCAGAGCCAGCTTCTGATCATTGACTTCTCTAGAACCATTGCTAACACATTTAATTATTCCCTTACCTTCATTTTAACCGCACTAAAAATAAAACCTTCCAAATGTCTTTTCAATTGTCATTCCTATAGCTTTCGTAAATTCCAAATTCCCTAGAGACTAATTTAACTTTAAATATTCAGCTACTAAAGATGCTGGAACCTTGGGAATTTATCAATTTAAATTCTAACATATGCTTCCCCTCTGAGAGCATATAAGCCAGTATGTCTGTCTTTGACAGTTTATATTTGGTCTCTGGACTTTCAAGACACAGTGAATTTATAGTCTGCTCGCCAGAACCTTCTGAGAAAACTAGAACTGAGCCATTCCTTTCCAATCTTCTATAAAAATGGATCAGTTGTAGTTTTTCTGCAATTACCCTATCTGGGAAACCTCATGAATCTAGATACCATAGGGTTAAAGGTTAGATGTTAGCAAAGCAAACTAGACACCAAGACTAATATGCCACATAAAAGCATAGGTTTGCTATTATTCTGTTCCTGTAGTCACTGTCTCTGGCTGAGATTACATAGCTATGCATTCTAATTAATAAAGACAGAATGATACATTCAATTAGACAACAATGGATTCAGTCTGTTGGCACCGGAGAAGTCTTCTCTTCCTTAGACTTTAAAGGAAATGAGCAAGATTATTTTACCTTGCTCTAAAAATGGGAAGCTTCCTGGTAAAATGATTAAGGACTTGGACCAGGCCAGCCCAGATCAGCCTCCAAGCTCTGCCACTCTTCACATATTAGGACTTAAAGAAGGTATTTCCATCTAAAAGCTTCAGTGTGCCCATCTGAAAACTAGAACTGTACTCATTCATTTGTCCATTGACTCATTAACGACTACTTTTGGAGCACTCACTCTATACCTATTGCTGTTCTTCATGCTAAGGATATAGCACAAATAGATGAAAAATTCCTTCTCTCCTAGAGCTTTTTATTGTACAGAGAGGACAGAGGCAATAAACAAACAATAACTAAAATATTTCATATGTCAGATGTTGCCGAGTTGCAGTGTGTGACCAAGAACCCCCATCATGACCCAGACAGCCATCCTCTCTGCAAGTGAGAGTTATGAAGGCTCATTGCTGAATTTTTACCCAGACATTGTCCCTGGCCAAATGCAGCTGCATCCCTGAAGGCCTCCACGCTGCCCAGGGCAGCCAGAATCCAAGACTTGTGATTATACAAACCCAGACCGTTAGCTTTAACTCTGAAGGGCCATTCTGATCCTGAACACCATGGGGTCAGCTGAGGTCTTTGTAGCTACCACATGCTAATTCAACTGCTCTAAGTTTCCATTTCTGTTGCTGTCACAACCCTACATATCCATGCTGAGGACATTCCCCAATAACTGTTTCATGCAAAACTCCACTGCAGAATCTGTGTCCCAGGATACCCCATCTAAGACAGATGATGAGAGGTGCTCTGGAGAAAAGTGAAGCCAAGAAGGGATAAGGAGTGCCTACCTCCTAATATGAAAAAAGAACTCAGTACAGAGGCTGGCACACATAGCCATTATCCTTAAATATCAACCCTCACTAACTTCTAATTATTATTGCAAGCTGGGCAACTGGCACAAACTTCATGGAAGAGTGCTTTAAATTTGACCTTGAAGGGCAGCTGCCATGGCTCAGCAGGCAGAGCTCCGACCTGCCGTGCTGGAGGTCTGGAGTTCGATCCCTGGTGCCTCCTGCCCATATGCAAATTAAAAAAAAAAAAATTTGACCTTGAAGAAAATGAAGGATACAGATAGGCAAAAATAAGGACATTTTCCATGATAGCAACTGATTTGTGCAATTTAATTTGGAAGATGTTTCACAGATAAAGAAACAAAGAGAACTAGTGAAGAAGAATTTCAGCTAAAATTTCAAGTTCTGGACTAAACCTATCTTCTGGATATGAAACTTTAGGCAACTCAATCAACCTCTCATTTCCGCTTACACACCTAGAAAACAGGGATGAGGATACTACCTATTTTCTAGGGTTCTCATGAGGATGCAATGATTCAGTGCTGTAGAGTACTTAGCAGAGTATCCAGTACTCATTTGATTAGAGCTAGCAAATGTTAACTATTACTTCTAATGTTAATGCTAATTTCCAGTCCAAAAATTCCATTTTAAATTACTTCAAAATTTAATTTAATAAACAAAACAGCCTTCCTTATTATGTCAATGTTCTTTCTCTCTCTTCTTGCATGCAGATACCATGCAATGACAATTAACTCATTCTCTTATTCTTCCCTTTGACATTTATTTTTCATACCCTTAGCCTACCATTGAGACTAGATGGCTAACCTCTGTTAGTTTTTTGTTTAATTTTTATAGGTTACATAGAAAGGTGGATGCAATTCCTAAAGATGTATTGACCACCTGGCTTAAGTATTAGAAAACTGGACTCAGCCAAGGAAGTGCCAACCTTGAACTTCTAAGATACCAGATGTTACTAGCATAGTAGGCAAAGTCAGAGAGCCTCTCTCAGGTCCATTATAGCAACATCACCTGTCCACATCAACCTGTAGACCCATAACCACTATCCTTCCTGTTTCTACAGGAATCAAATTCTTCATGGGTTAGATCTCTTTTATTTGAAATATTTAAAACATGAAAGATCTCAGTTCAAATAGATAATCTAATGTAGAGGTTAGAGGCCCAAATTTGGAACTAGAGTATCTGTGCTTCAATTCTGGCTCTGCCACTTCTAGCTGTGTGACATGGGACAAGTTAATGAAACTTTTGTGCCTCAATATCTCTATCTATAAAGTGGAGACAATACTGCCCCATAGGATTGTTGTGAGGATTAAATAAGTTAACACATTAAATTTTCAGAACTGTAGCCTGGCACATAAAAGCATTCTAGAAGTAACCATAATTATCACCTTTCTGAGGGATATCACTTCATTGTACTGTAGCTCAAAATGCCTTTTGAATCATTCTAAATCGTTGACAGCTAATTCCTTTCCGTTAGAGTCCCACTTCTCACTGTTAGCTTTTTTTATATTCAGCTGCCTTTCTTCCATTTCCTCTCTCTCATCTTGTTTATATGTCCCCTGGGATGATGGACTTCAAATTGTATTAACAAAAGCATATACTTAAGATATCCAATGTAACACCTACGGTGACTTTTTTTAAGGTTAACAAACAATATTTTTAAGGTTAGTAAAGGATATCACTCTTGATCAGACTCCCTACGTCACCACTGGTTGGTGTCTGTACTGCTCAAGGTAAAGGGAAAAATATTTTAGTAGAAAGGAAGGCAAAACATGAGTAATTACGTGGTTGATGAGGTTATTCAATCTCCATTATTAGTGACCTCTAGAAGCTTGTAAAGCCTTAGGTCATATATACATAGAGAAATGGCACAATCTCACTTGGTTCATGATTGGGAAGGTAAATGAGAGAGTCACATAAATACTCTCAGCCTGAATTCTGATAGCTTACATTGTGGGAATTGGGGGATCAAGAGAGGTGAAGAATGACAGAGCTCAGTTTGTAAAATAAAAGCAATTTAAAATATTTTTTTCTTAATCTTCAAAGAGAAGCAATATAGAAAAACTCATTTGAAGCTAGATATGTGCACCTCCATCTAGCACATAAATTAATAAAGCATATGGAATTTATAAATTCTCCCATGTGTTATAAAAGGAGATGGAAGTGACCTCTGCTGCAAATGTCGCTAATCATCCAAAATTATTTAATCATGAATAATAAAACATCCTCAAATATATATATATATACACACACATATGAACACACATACACATATACATATATATGTATAATCTATGTTATTAATACCACTTATTAGAGGTGAGAGAATTACAAGGATAGAAAAGCACATTCTAGGAGGAAAGCACATACTTTAAGAAGTCAGTAGCATGACGTTTCTCATATATATGCCAACATATCTAAATTGGCCTTAATTTTTATAGGGATGCTGTCTCAGAAAGTTTGATTAAGCAAACAGAGGCATATTGAATTTCATTTGCACTTCTCTCTATGAATGTTTCACATGGTTTAAAACACATATACACAAATGTTTAATAAATTAGAGCTATAAATGGAAAACTAGAGCCAAAAAATAAGCAGGAACAAAATCTCCACTTGATAATCATTATTAGCAATGTACCACATGTGCATCATCTGTACCTCTAAGATTTCTGGATGACAGAGAATGGAGAAATGACTGAGGTCTCATAATATGAAGCACAAATCCTGGACGGAAGACATATAGAGGGATTGAGTTGGGGACAATGGCCTCAAGAAGAGTTTTTTCAATAAATGTAGGGTGTAATAGTTTGTTAGCTGCCAGAATGCAATAGCCCATAAACGGAATGACTTTTATAAGGTGTAATTTATTAAGTTGTAAGTTTATAGTTCCAAGGCCATGAAAATGTCCAAATTAAGACATTGAGAAAAGATAACTTAATTCCAAAGAAAAGGCCAATGAAGCTTGGGATTTCTCTCTCAGCTGGGAGGGCACAGGCCGATGTCTGTTAGCTTTCTCTCATTTTATAAGGCTTTCCTGAGGATGTTTTCCTTCTGCTCTAAAGGTCTCTGGCTGCATGGGTCTGTTGGTTCTGGTGGCTCTCAAGCTTTTTCCAAAATGGTTTCCTCTTAAAGGGCCCAGTAAGCAACCCCACCTTAAATGGATGGAAACATCTCCATGGAAACCATATAATCAAAAGTTATCACCCATAATTGGGTGGGTCACATCTCCACAGAAACAATCAAAAAGATTTCACCCAGCAATTTGAATAAGGATTAAAGGACATGGCTTTTTTGGGGCTCATAATAGCTTCAAACCGGCACACAGGGTTTTTGGTATTTTTTTTTCATGCGGTGTTTTCTGACAACAACCTTTGATAGAAGCAGAGCCAACATAAAAATGTCACTGAGTGAAAATGATTTTTCATGGTGGAAGTGGGGGATGAGAAAATGAAAGGTTATGTAATACATATATGCAGCCTTCCGAAGCAGAAAATATATCTGGAAAATGAATGAAAAGAATCACTCGTCAAATTTATTTTCTATTTCTTCTTATAGACTAAAACTAAAAATCAGAATGCCCTAACCAAGACCTTTTCATTTCAGATATTTAAAATACCTTGAGCTAACTTAAGGAAAAAGGGGTACAAGAATGTCCCAGACACAATGAGAGGAAAAGTGGGGAGCAAACCAGACTTCAAAATATAAGAAACTAGAAAGCACTTATTTAAAAAGGCAGCCAATCATTTTCTTGGTCCATATTCATCTCTCTCTCTCAAAAGACTAGCTTTAACCTGTGTTTATGGTCATTTACAGAAAGATATCTATCTGCCTCCATGGCTTACAAATTCACATTGCCTATGATTTCAACCATACACCAAAACCACCAAACTGTGAATCCTAATTCCAAATTCCTGGAAGAGAGAATGTGGTTCGCCCAGTTTGGGTCTGGTCTCCATTCCTAATCCAATTCACATTACCAGTAGGAAGAGACAGAAAGAACAATCTTCCAAGGTTCTAACCTGTAAGTGGAGGCAGTCTTCAGAGATAGGGCTGAATAGATACCCAAGAAAATGCCTAGTACGAATTTTAAAATTAATCTTTAATGAGCTTAGGCAGTGAATTTTCTGTTTTCCTATTGATAGATGATTCAAATGCTGTAAAAAAAAACAAGGTGAGCAAATACAGAAAACTTTCTATTTTAAAAGCTGAGAAACCCACCAGTATATTTTCCACTGAAATGAGCTGCAGGCAAAGCAAAGGTTGTTCTTAGGAAACAGATTTGAATCTGCTCCCATAATTAGACATAGTCTGAATTGAAAGCCCAGAACCCCACACTATAGGATATCAGGAAAAGAGGGCTTCTACTTGGGAATTTTTCAAAGCAAGTGTTCCAAGTCAAGAAAAAGAAACCTGAGTAATGTTTCCCTGGAAAAAAGTTTATTGAACATGCATTCCAGGATAAGCTATGGAAAATAGTGTATTTGTACAAAACGTTGTATGTTACCATACACCAGTTTAATCTATTGGCTTTTGTCTGCCAAAGAAAATTATTTTAGTCTTGATAAAATTAATGATGCAAAATTCTTTATAGCAGCAACAAGATAGAATTATTTGTGTCCTGCATATAATTCTAGTTGCTGAAAATTAAACCCATATCATCAGTATATGGGAGGAAAATAATCTTTCTACTTACCAAGATGCTAAATACCCAGATTGTCTACAATGAATATCATATCATTAAGATATTAATTTTAAAGACAAATAAAACACAGCCCTGTTTTATATTTCATAAAATTGTGAGTAGCTACCTCAGAAAATTATTATCATTTACTTGATTTTTACAAGGGTATTTAACATCCACATTTCTGGAATCATAATACTAAGCTTCACTTTTTTTTTTTATAGCAGTGAACACATTATCTGTGTAGTCAAGGTGTGATCCCTGGAATATAGCCCTTACTAGGTTTATTGAATGTTTTAAAGGAATGTATAACATAGGTTATATTTACCTTGAAAAAGGGCTGAACAGGGCAGAACTTGGGGAGAAGAATAAAGTTTACTTTCCTTTTGAACCTCAGAACCTGGTTGATCTCACTGAGTCTTCCAATTTTTGAGTTCTGATGAGTTCTCCAAACAATACATATGAGCAGACTTCATTCATTTACACTTTTGTAAGTCTGAGTATATTCCAACGGTTTTCATATCAAGCAAATATCTTACATTTTACTGCGTCAATTTCTGCCTCACACACTCATTTCCTATTTTGACAATGTGTACTTGTCTTAGTTTGCAAACTGCTGGGTTGTGATATACAAGAACTGGAATGGCTTTTAAAAAGGGGAATTTAATAAGTTACAAGTTTATGGTTCTAAACCCATGAAAAATGTCCAAACTAAGGCATCTAGGGAAAGATACCTTAATTCAAGAAAGGCTGATGGGTCTGAAACAGCTCTTTCAGCTGGGAAGTCATGTGGCTGGCATCTGCTGGCCCCTTGCTTCTAGGCTCCATTGCTTTCAGCCTCTGTTCCTGTGGGGGCTCTCCACTTTACTTCTCTGGGCTTTCATCTCTTGGCTTGCCTTGGCTCTCTCAGAATGTGGCTTGTTTAACATCTCATGGCAACATCTACTGGGCTCCAAGCATCTCCAAACATCTGCATTCTGTTCTCCAAGCGTCTGCATCTGTGTCAGCTTTGTTCTGTTTCTATTGGATCTGTCATTTCTAACTCTCTTCAAAATGTTTCCTCTTTTAAAGGATCCCAGTAGACTAAAACCCACCTGGAATGGGTAAAGTCACATCTCCATCTAATCAAAAGGTCACACCGACATTTGGGCATGCCACATCTCTGTGGAGATAATCTAACCAAAGTTTTCTACCTAGAATATTGGATTAGGATTAAGAGAAACAGCTGCTCCCACAAAATAGGGTCAGAATTAAAACATGGCTTTTCTGGGGTACATAATACTTTCAAACCAACACAGTTCTTTTCCCATGTTTCTCTTGAATCTATTTGATTACACTTAACTACTTCCTCCAAGATTCTTGGTCTTTGCTTTTCAACATTGTAAAATACATACTTGCAACTTGCAATACAAGTTGCATACTTGTAAGCCACATCTTGTTTATTAAATGTAAATTAAATAAATTTAATTGAAATTAAAAAATTGCTTTCTTCTTGAATAGTACCACTACTCAAATTTATATGTCTACTAGCCACATGTCACTAGTGGCTTCAGTAATGGACTGGGCAGTTATAGAACATTATCTTCATTGTAGAAAGTACCATTAGGCACATTGATCTGGATCTTAGATATTTCTACTATTTTTTTATTTATAAATGATTTTTTTTGCTCCACTTTATTAATTCCCTTCTGTTTTTCCTCAAATAGTATTTCATTGTATTTCTTTTACCTTCTTAAGATGGGGGTTAATATCATTAAATTACTTAGTTTAATTAATATAAGCATTTTTAAAAGTATAAAGCCAATAATTTTCCTGGGAATATTGGTTTAGCTATGTGACTTTGGAAATTTTATGCAATGTATTAGACTATTTTTTTCCATAATGTAAATTTTAAAAATTTGTGCCAAGTTTATTTAGAGGCCTTTCTCCTGTTAATTTCCAGTTCCTAGATTATATTTTGTTTGTTACTATTTTATGGTTTTATTTCCCATTGAATAGGGAATATTGGTTATCCCTTTCAAGTGTTTTAGGTTTTCCTCCATCTTATTTTATGAGCCATTTGTTTGTCAGGTCCATGAACTCTTTAAATATAGATTTTCTGTTTTGGATGTGGTATTTTCATATATACATTTGTTGAATAATTGTGGAATTCATTCTACTTCTTTTTTTGAGAAAGCAGTAATGGTTTATAATATCAAAAAAAGAGACACAAGCAGAACAGATGATAACTAAGGTAGGTAGGCCTTAATACAGAAATAAAAGATATCCCACAAGAGGATACTACTAGCTACTCTAGGCCAACAAACTAGAGAATTTAGATAAAATGGAAAACTTCCTAGAAACACATGAACAAACAACAATGAAAATAGAAGACCTCAAAAAAACAATTACAAGTAAAGATTGTAAAATCAGTAATCAAAAATCTCCCAGCAAAGAAAAGTCCAGGACCAGATGGCTTCACAGGTGAATTCTAACAAGCATTCCAATAAGAATACCAGGCCTCCTCCAACTCTCCAAAAAATTGAGGAGGGAATGCTACATAACTAATTCTATGATGCCAACATCACCCTAATAGTAAAGGCAGACAAAAATACTACAAAAAAAAAACTTCAGACCAGTCTCTCAAATGAATGCAGATGCGAAACTCCTTAACATAATACTTATAAATCAAATTCAGCAGCACTTTAAAAGAATTATATACCATGATCAAGTGGCATTCACCCCAGGTATGAAAGGGAGGTTCAATACCAGAAAATCAATTGATATAATATACCACATTAACAAATCAAAGGAGAAAAACCACAGGATCATCTTGATTGAAGCAGAAAAGGCATTTGACAAAATCAAACATCCTTTCTTTATAAAATATCTTGAAGGATAGGAATTTAAGTACATTTCCTCAATATGATAAATGGCATATAGGAAAAACTGACAACTAACATACTCAATGGGAAAAGATTGAAAGTCTTCCCTCTAAGATTTGGAACAAGACAAGATGTCCACTGTCAAAACTATTATTCAGCATTTGCTGGAAATTCCAGCTGGAGCAATTAGGCAAGAAAAAGACATAAAAGGCATCCAAATTGGAAAGGAAAAAGTAAAACTTCAGCTCTTTGCAGATGGCATGATCCTGTATTTACAAAATTTTGAGAAAAACACAATAAAGCTACTTGAGCTAAGTTCTGTGGCTAGCAAGCACAGGTCAAGGAAAAGAAAAGGCTCCATGGTGCCATGCAATGCCAGCTTTATTGAGGACTTCCAAGAAGATGGCAGAATAGGAGCAGCTGAGTGCACCCTGGCTCCATGCAACAAGGAACAAAAAAATGACCAGGACAGCAGTTTTAGGGTGCAAGTGACCAGTGAGTTTTCTATCCTATATAGGGAGACCCTAAATGAAAAAGCAGATGAACTGAGATGCAGAAATGGAGTGAGTGTGCTCAGTCACAATTCCAGCCTGCCCTCACAGCTGGCGTGGGAGATCTTTCCTCACAGCTCCGTAAGCCAGGAGTTCCCATGGAACTTGAAATCCAGCAGACTTAACTTTCCCTGCATATAAAGACCATTTGTCCAGAGTACAGTGCCTGCTCCCCACCCCTGAGACAGGCTGCTGTGGGTACCCGATTTTTTTTCGACAGACTTTGGGGCCCTCCCCAGGAAGGAAGGAGAGATACGGAGTGGTGCAGGTCTGACAACCAGCCAGTGAAAGAGACTTCTTTGGGGTCCTGATACCACTCTGCTCCCCTCCATGGGGAACTAGAGACCTCATTCAGGTGCAGACAGAGAGGTGAGGCAGAGTAAGCGGGTCAAATTGCATGCTGCAACCAACTGCCAGACATTTCCAGATTGGCTGTGAGCACAGGAAACTGAGCTATCTAGTCCCACAGCCCAAGGTCATCCCAAATGGGAGTCTAGGGGTCTGATGGCCCTGCCTACAAGCAGAGGGCCCTGGTTGGAATTATATCAAGTGTCCATTCAGTTCAGCCAGAACCTGCAATCCAGGAGAGGTAGGGCTGAGAAAAAAGGTGGCTCAAGAGTACCATCGCCACTTTTTCTGGCATTTCTTTTGCAGGGGAGAGGTCAGGGTCTGAGGATGTGGGACTGAGGTGTATTGGTTGTGGAGGGGGAGGGGTGCACCAGGGAGCAAGGAGGCATATAATTTGTAGTTTTTAACCTGCTATCTGTGGGTGGATTCTGTCCGCTCACTCCCCCCTCCCCCAAGAGGAAGGGTGATACAGGTTCATGTGGTCCTGGGTGGCAGCTGTAGCAAGGGCTCCTGCCAGCCCAGGGGCGGCCCACAAGGCACAGCTGACTCATTTAGGAAAGCTATAATCGCTGCGGCTGTCTTACACCATTGCGGCCAGCTTGTGTATCCCAGGCCGTTACTCCCTCTATGATCTCACTCCACTAAGCTTCGCTTTTGAGTTACGCACTTGATTCCCCCAGACAATGATGGCAAAATTGAGTGAAAGACCAATATATGCAACTAACACATTTATTTTCTGGAAAATAATCATAGTGAGTAATAGGATAATACTATATCTTTTTGCTTGTAATGCAAAATATTTAATTTGCAGATCTCACAAGTGGTTTATGGAGAAGTATGACATACATAATTGAAGAAATACTAAAAAACTGATGGTATCTTAGTTTTGTGGAATCGTAAGGCTGATTTTATTTAAAACAGAGTGGACTGTCTTTGAATTTTTCCAGAAGTGACTGAGGTAATCACTTGGCGGGTATTTGAGGAAATTCTGATGTAAAACAGAACAGTTTTCAGTGAGTTCCAAACAATGACCCTAAAACTTCCTTAGAACTTATTCAGTTTGAGGAGATGGTCAAATGAGTTTTAGAAGAAGCAGTAGCAAGTCTCTGTTAGATGCCTAGGATTTGATGTACTTGAAGAAATATGCTTGGGTCCGGAGAGCTAAGAGAAATTGGCCCCCAGCACTGATGGGTATCTGTGCTTTCATAAATACTTCTATTGAACCCATATAAGTGGAAACAGTAGCCCCAAATGTGCTTCATTACTAACTGAAAATTAAGTAAAGGGCCTTCATAGGAATTTATTTAGCTCCAATATTTTGGTGGTAATGTGTTTATAATTAAATGGGTTGAAATTGGGAAGATTCCCCTACATTTTTATTTAACATATTCTGACTAAATACACCAGAAATATTGTCTGTTAAATTGTTTTATTTTGGTTTGTTTTTGCATCCATGCAGGTACTAATAATTCAATACATTAGATACATTGAATATAAGATAGAACTAATTTCTCCCTGAAGCTGTCAGTCTATGAAAGAAAAGAAAAACTTGGAATCTTCCCTAGTGGAGCATTCAATGTTCTTTGTATAACACAAAAGATTGTTTTATAAAGTTAAATGTACCCACTCTCCATTTCATCTCATCCTCCCAATCCCACCCATCCATTTATGGGGCTAAAAGACTCAGAAGGCTGTGTTCAGCATTAAAATGAAGAGAAAATAGTAAATTTAGATAGAAAGCATACAACTCAACTCAATAAGAAGCTACTAGTACCTGTTTTGGAAATATAAAGATATGTGGAATAAATACAGTAAAATTCTTTCTTCTTTGGTTCATTATATTAATATATAGAGCTCTTTCAGTTTAAATGACTAGAGTCCAACTGGTTGAATGAAAAAGAGGACTTCATTGGCTAATAAAATTGAAAATTTAAGGGATAGTCTGAGATTTAGGCCAAATTGAGGTTCTCAAACTATGACTTCAAGAATTTCTAAGTCTCTCAGTTCTGCTTTCTTCTCTGTTGGCCTAATCTTTGGCAGTGTCATCCTTCACATTCACAAGAGCATGTATCTCCAGTAAAAATTCCAACTCTGGATAAACTGAACTTTCTATTTACTCTACTTCTACCCCTGAGTATTAATGACAACCTGAGAAAAACATAAGCATTTTGATGGGTCTCAATTTACATTTTCATGATCTTTCCCTTGCCTATCTTCCCACCTTCCTAATCTACCTCTTGGCCTATTTTTAGCCATCTCAAATTATGTATGAATAATTCCTGAGGATGTTGTCCTGTTCTGTGTCTCCATACTACTGTTGATGTTACTTCTACAAACTAGTATGCCTCGATATCTACTCATCACCTGGTGGCTTTCAAATTTCTTCTGATCATTCCAAAATTAGCTCAAGAATTATCTCCATTTATATACTTTCCTTTGCATCTGCCTATAGAAATTACCATTCCTTCCACTCTTCCTTTATAACTGTCCCTTAAACCTCTATTTTAGTATCAATTTTACCATTTTAAAATTAAGGTTTGGATTTCTATCTTCCTTACTAAACAGAAACTTCTATGAGGACAGGAAACCATGCTCTACCTTTCTTTGTCTCCCCACGCCCCAGCAGTTTTTATCACTTTGACTAATGAATATGTTTGCTGTTATTGACTGAATAAATGAGTTGATGAATAAGAATGTCCTCAAGAACTTTTTTCTAGAACTGTTTCTATATAAATTAATATGTGTTTTTAATCAGGATTAATTTCTTTACATCTTTTTTCTATGAAAAGTAAGTTTTTTTCCTAAATAAATCTTTGAGTATATAAGCTTTATAAAATTTGTGATCTCTAATGGCTAATTAAAAAATTATTCACCTCAAACCACAATAACTGTCGCATTAAAAAACTATAACCTCAAGTGCATCGCTAGGCCTACAAATATTCAAGTACTAAATATTAATATTATGGTATATGTTAAATGGTATTTGAGCATCATAGGCTCCAGGTCATTTACTCAGGATTTGTAAGAATATCCTATTCTACATTGGATCTTAAAAAAAAAAAAAGAGATAAACTATTTATAGATGAAGATAGAACTGTTTCAATTGCAAAATGATTCTCAAAGTCCTATCTCAACTGACAGTAACAATATAAAATGTAGATAATTACAAATTAACTTCTTAAAATTTAGAATGTTAACCGTAGTTCCAGATATTTAAATGCCTCAAAGATTTTTCTTTGCTTTTTGATATTGTCACATGAAACCTGTGACAAGGCATCCTGATCATTCATTAACACATACAAGAATCTCTTTTGAAAATAATGAAGACGGAAAAAATCTTTCATTGTTGCATGAAATTACATATGCTTCTACTTCACCATCAAATTGTATCAAAGTCACATTTTCCAATTATCTCTGTGTCTTTTAGTATTTTTTCTGCTGTAAATTAAAGTCATCAAGGAGAGTGAATTATTAAATCTCCTGTACCCCAGTGTAGCCATAGACTGATGTACTGAAATGCATTGTTTCTGGAGAAGTGGCAGAGCATGAAGGAAGGCACAGCTCTGAAGTCACTGTTCGAAAAAGTATAATTCGAGCTAAGGGGCTCAACTTCAACAGAAATGATCCAGGAGGTTGCTTTCACCCGGCTGAGAATTTAGTAACTGTCTTAACTTGAGAGGGAAAATCTCATATCATTCTCTCTTTTATTTCTAATCTTTAAGGTACTTTTTCCTGTCATTAAATGATGAATGAGTATAAAAGAAAGATATTAATACAATACCTATGCCAATAGCTCTTCCTCTAAATAACTACTTCATTTCTAAGCATATGTAGGGATATTTGAATATATAAATTTTTACCACACTATTTCCTATTGATTTGTCCCTGAACATACTAAATTCCAAAATATAAGCATGTAAGAGATCGTTTATAAAACCAAGACATTTTTGAGCATTAATATTGCCATATAAATTGAATGAGAAAACTTATATTCTTTAGCCAGGGAATTTTTTCCTTATATCTTTATCTCTTCTACATGAACAATATACATTTTTAAAATATCTATAATATGGAAAGCACTATGCTAATCCCTTGTGATTTAGAAAGTTGCCACTGTTTCTGTTGTTCCATATAGTACAGTTGAGATGTGCCAACAAACGGAAATCCTCAGAAAATGAATCATTTTTGATACTTAAAGTTTCAGTCAATGGTTTGGTCTTAAAAGTATTATTTTTACAAATTATAAATATTTTTGAGAGAAATATATTTCTATTCATGCATCCAAAAACTCAGTATCCTGGACATATCTTACCATTTTTTAGCTGACTTTGAATGATCTTGTTAATATATTGAGTTAAAATATAGCAAATCCATTTATCCTACTTGGACAGAGGGCTGTTGGATTTTAAATCTTGGGTCCTAACTAGGGTATATATCTTGGAATCTCATTTCAAATTTTCAGTTTTCCCATCTCTTCTATTACTTTCAGCCTAACAGAGTTGTATTCAACTTTTTCTTTAGATGCCTAACCCCCTTCTTTTACTTCTAATTTACTCTTACTTTGCTGTTTTCTGAATTTAAAAATCAAATAAACATGTCTGAAGTAAGACTGTGAAGCATAGAAGCTCTTTTATGGAATAAACTATGTGTTCTTTAGTATTTGAACATCTGTCAGATGTCTCTTCAAAGAATATTTTTAAATTTTCTGTCTTGCCATTGCTTAATGGCATTCCACATAATTGAGGTTACCATCCAGCAGAACTCAAATAAATGTGATAAGATGAGTATGTGAATCTAGAAAATAGCTATGGGGACTGGACAGAATGAGAATGAATCTAATATATCATTAATCTATATTTAAAAGGTAGGAATGAGAGGAGTGATGACCAACTGGAAGGCAAAAACTTGGTGGAAAGTTCCAGTCCTGGACATCTCTGAGAAATACATACTTAATGAGATGGGATGATTTTTCTCTTTAGGCAACGTGGAAGACTGACTTTTTTAAAAAATAATATTTTGAAAAATAATTATCTGGCCACATAAAGTAAGATGGATGGAGAAGAGAAACTGTGGAAAGGAAACATAATAGAGCAAAACTAGTCTGATCATGTGAGACTAAAGCCTGATATGAGGCTGTGCTAATGGCAATAAAGACAAGACAATTTAAGACATGATGAAAAAATTGAGTCTGGATGTAGAGTTGTAGGGGAAGGTATAGTTAAAGATGACCCCCATGCTTTCAAGTTCAGATGGCTAAGAGGATAACAACATCATCTACAAAGTCACAAGTGTTCATCAAAGAGCAATGTTTCCTAAGCTTTCATTCATATCTCACACTCTTGCACCTGATAAAAAACGATGCTAAGGATTTCCTATATTAGAGGTTGTATTTGTTAACTAGGAAATCTAATAATTTAAATTTTAAAACTCAGGTGTAGATAAATTTGATAATGCATTTAAAGCACGTAGCACAATGCTAGGGACACAATTTACTATTAAATAGTGACTGTTGTGTCTATGATAATGATGATGTTGATGTCTTCATAATCATCCCAGTCCCGTAGAAATCGACATTTTACTTCCTGTATAAGAGTGCTACATCATACTCTCTTATATACAATGACTTGAATATTTATATATTTTATTCTCCAAAAAGGAGTTTAAGATTACTAATATAGAGATTTTAGAAATAATTATATAAGAATGCGTATTTTTCAAAATATCACAAACTTAATATTTTTTACCCAATTAAAATTTTAATTCAAGCAAAGTTTATAAATATGCAATACAAGTTTGCAAAATAAAGAGATATATTAGTAACACTAAGTTTACTAAGCAATTATTTAAGTTAAACAACACATTTGTTTATAAAAAGTAATCTGGTTTCCAAAAAGTACGCAACTACATAATGTCTTCCTCTATCTGAACTTTGAATGCATGGTCTTAATACATTACAGCTACCTGAATTCTGTGAAAATATATGCCTCAGGTCCAAAACTCTTATACTATATTAAATATTTCACAAATTCAGCATTTGCTAAGTAAATATTTTCTTTTTAAATGCCATCTTCTTTATCTTCAAAAAGTTAAAGTAAAGCTATTCCTTATACTTTGGTATTCAATGATTTTTGATGAGAAAATGTGACATTTTAGAGCACAGTATTAATTCCCATGATATCAGTGCTATTTTGAAGATTAAGAAGTTCAGTGAGGACCTAATAAAAATTCTTCATTACATTATTTATTGGATAAGATGCAACTATTTAACTTGTCTCTGCACATATTATGAGCTAAAATTCAACACTGTAATAGAGTTCCTACAAATAGCGTGATTAAATCATAGCAACTAAATCAAACTCCAAGGTTTAATGAATTTCTCTCACTGAAAATTGAACATAAATGACCTTTGTTTTTATTTACATTTAGATTTCTTATAAATCCTCTTAAATGTTCTGACGGATTTCCTACTAACTCAACAACTGTCTGTAAGATTCAGATATTCTCAACTTAATATGTCATTTTTATGAGGATGTTATAACTGTAGATATAAATTTGCACATAATATACTGCGTACTTAAGTTCCAGAAAAATATCTACTTCTGTGGAAGCCTTAAAGTACTCAAATTTAATAAATTATTATGGTAGAGAATTAAGTGGTTTCTTTTCAGTTATATGCTACCTTTTATTAAATTTGCTTCTTATAACTCATAAGATTAATAGATATTATTTATTTATATTACTCAAAATAAAATAAATCAAGATTTATTCAAATTGAAGGATATCAAAGGAGGTGATTGATTTAAATTTTTAAAATACTGATAATTTAGTGAATTATTACTAGGAGCCATAGCAAAGAAAGGAGAAATGAAACAGAAATATGGATGCCTGAATTTTGGTCTGCCTCTGTGAGCATGGACAAGTTCTTTAACTTCTCTGGGTGTCAGTTTACTTGCCTCTATTCTTAAGCAATTGATCACCTCATTCAGTTAAAAAATATACAGTTAGAGAAAAAAGAGAAAATAAAAAAACAATAAACAAAATTAAAAAATGAAAATAAAAAATAAATTAATTAAAAAAAGAAAAAATATACAGTTAGATTAGAATTTTAGAATCATGGAAAATTAGAAACATTGAGAAAGTACTTATACATTTTTAAAGTTTCCTAGAAGAGTGGTGAAACATGCAGCCCCTGCAATTTTAAGATACAGTTTTGTCAATGAAAAAAGCAATACATTTGTACTATGTATGGTATGTTATCTAGTCTTTCCTTCAAAAAATGAAAAGAAAGATTAAAGTTTTTTTTCCAATTACTGCCAGTCAAAACATCTAAGCACTTACTATGTATAACCTTATGCTGTGGGGTATGAATGTATGTCATTAAGGTATGAATTAAGCTCTTGTCTTTCTTAAAACAAATTATGCAATAATCTTCCCATTTTTGCAAAAATAGACACCAAAACAGTCTATATAAAAGCCTAGTCTGATGGCTAAAGTCTTTGAGAAGCATTAAAATGAGCAATTATATAAAATAAATCCTTTAGTCCATTTGCTGATTTAGTTTTGCAGCACATACGTAAATAATCTTAAAATGAGAGATTCTGTGAATCCATCAATTTTGTTGGTATTTTTGTAAGAAAGAAGAAAGGGTTATGCTATGGGTTATAACATCAATTCTTCAGCTGTTAAACAAAGCTCTTTTATTTTTCCTTTGGATCCTCTATGCCTAATACTGAAATAAAGGTTAAATATGGTGTTTTTGGATCGGTATCAGTCAGGTTTCTCTAGGGAAACAGAACCAATGGGATTTGTGTGTGTGTGTGTGTGTGTTATCTGTATGTATACAGGCAGACGCAACTGTGGGGATGGAACAGCCCAAATTCCATAAGGCAGTCCCCAAGCTGGTAACTCCCATGAAGGTTTTGACTGGCTGAAGTAGAGATGGAAATTCTCTCTTCTGACTGCTGAAATCATCACTTCAACTTGTAAAGCCTTCGTTCGATTAGACGGGACTTCTGTCATTGTTGAAGGAGTGCACATGTACTCAGCGGTGGCCGCAGTCAGCTTACCGGAGATCTGTATCCATCCTCACAGTAACAATCAGCCCAGGGCTTGCTTGACCAAACAACTGGACGCCATCATCTGACTAAAGCAACACATGAACTTAGCCATCACAGTATCCTTGACCATACTTTCAAGCATGTACTAAGCTGTAAAACAATTTTAGTAGTGAAATGTTACCCAGGGAAATTTTAATACTGTGTCTGTGTTTCAGCTTCCGACATGGCAGCGGAACAGGGTCAGATCCTCGTGATAGCCACCGCTGCTGTTGGCGGATTCACTCTCTTGGTTATCCTCACTTTGTTCTTCTTAATCACTGGGAGGTAAGTTAAACATAATAGATTATTTCCATGCTGTGTTAATAATTACTATTTTATACTACTTAATATATATTTAATATATTTATTATTTAATATATTTAATATATGTATTAAATATGTGTATTTAAATTCTTTCAAATGCAACAAAGCACACCTGAGAGAGAAAGGGATGATTAACTTTAAATGGGAGACTAACCATCACAGTTCTCTCTACAAGGCCCTGAATATGGAGGCATGCAGAGACTTGATAAATGCAGTTGGAAAACTGCAAGTGATAAATATGTATTCAATATGTGACTTCTGAGTTGTCTTCTTTTGGCATGGGAAGGCTCTGGAAACTGAACCCAGCTCTCCGGCATGGCAGGCAAGAACTCTGTCTGCTAAGCCACCATGGCCTGGCTGACTTCTGAGTTTTTACTATAAACAGATTAAACCATGAAAAGGGTTTTTCTTGGAAAACTTAGTGCAACAGAGATTGAATAATTTACAAAAAAAAAGTTCTTGGTAAACTTAGTGCTACATAAATGTGATATTTGGTCAATTACATATTGAAAGTATATTATTAAAATTATTATAATTTTGTATTGTATATAAACAGACTTATTCCTGAAATTAATAGGCAGTGTGACTGGGTCTCTTACTGTAATGGGAATATGATTAGCTGAGAAAAATAATTCTAACTATAGTAATGAGAAAAAAATTGATATGAAAGACAGCAGGGTATAATTATAAATTTGTTCTAATAAATGTACTAAAGTGAGCATAGCATGACACCACCACTAAACATTGCTATCCAGCACTGCTACTGTTTCTCTCTTTTCTCCTAAACCTAACTTCTGACAGCTCTGCCATCATCACAGCTTTAATAGAACACCTTTTAAAGTAGATAGAGCACTAATCTTTGAGGCTCTTAAAGAACTAACCATTAGCTCGGAAAACAAAATATTCAATCCCATAGCCTACAAATACCATGCATAACCTACAAAAACTTTAATCGATGGCAGGGATCAACTGAATGCAAAACAAACAAAAAACAATACCCTACACATCCTAGCAGAGTACAAATCTTTTTTATTACACAAGGTTCAAATTCTTCTGGTTCTATCTAGTACTCTTGCAAAAAGAGAAATTAGAATACAGTGGTAGATGGAAAAAAGAAAAAATCCAGTGAAATAGAAATGGTGAAAAGTGGGAAAAGGAAGGAAAGGGGAGAATAAAAAAATTTACTGCATGTGAAGTCACAGTGTCAATATGGTTAAGTTAAAAAATAAAAGTGAAAGAAGTTAGTCTGAAAAGGTTGTAAGATTCCAACACTATGACATTGTAGAAAAAAGCAAAACTATAAGAGACAGTAAAAAGATCAGTCATAGCTATGGATTCCTGGGTTTGTGGGAAGGAACTAATAGGTGGACCACCGGGCATTATCAGGGCATTGAAACTATTGTGGAATGATACTGTAATGGTGGACATAGGATTTTACACATTTGTCAAACCCATAGACCTGTGTACAAAAAAGAATTAACCCTGATGTAAATTATGGAATTAGTTACTAATAATTTATCAGTATTGTTTCATCAATTGTAACAAATGTACCACAGTAAAGCAAGATGTTCAGATGTTGAGAACAAGGGAAACTATGCGGCGAACGGAGGATATGGGAATTCTGTTCTTTTCGTGTAATTTTTTTCTGTGAACTTGAAACTGCTCTAAAATATAAAGTTTATTATTTAAAAAAAATTTAAGCTGCCAATACTTTATGGGTTGTTACATGTTTAGCAAGCCATATTAGGAAAAATAATGTTAAGCAGAAGAGTAGAGCCTACTATATTTTCATTGCCTTCTGTAACATAAGTGCTGCCAATACATTGTGAATTTTGGGGCGCTGATGTCTTGATAACACTGACAATCAACTTTTTAATACAGAAAGAGTATTAAGTTATTAAAATACAGTGGGAGGGAGTGCAAGGGTAGTTCAGTGGTAGAATTCTCACCTGCCATACAGGAGACCCAGTTCGATTCCTAGCCCTTGCACCTCCCCCAAAAACAAGCAAAACAAACAAATGAATAGCCAAACAAAAACAAAAATTCAACAAATGGTGCTGCAATAAAGGGATACTCACATGGAAAAAGAATGAAATGTGACCCCCACCAGACAGCATACAAAGAAAAAAAAAAATATATATATATATATAATGGGATCCATTAAGAAGGTCTCAACTCCAAAGACACAATTATATCATTTTTACTGAACTGGGATAATTTAGAGTTGATGGTTACTTTTGACCCAGGAAGATTCTTATTTTCCATTTTTACAGTTCCTTTGAAAAAGTTTGAAGTATTTACTTCAGTATGACTTTATTGAAATAGCTGTTCCTATTTATCCCCAGTTTTTTTAAAAGCCCCTAATTTCCTAATGGAAGTTTATTTAAAATAATATTTTACAAATAATTCAATATAAAGCAAAATTGTATGGAATTTTAAAGTGATGTTTATATGAATTCTTATACAATAAGAGTTAAGGCCTTATTTTCACATATTTTGGTAAATCATGTTTAGCACATACACATGGTTAAGCATTTCATTCAGATATTAGAAACTGTTGCCTTAGTATATAAATGTTATGAATCAGCTATGGTATACTTAAAAGAAAGTGCTGCAGTCCTTATTGGTTAAATAAGTTTAACCTAATAAACTTGAAATGTGGGCTCAGATGTTATCTTTATATAGGATTCCTGGAGCATAATTTGAAAACCATTTGAACAGAGAATTTAATGATGAAGAAAAATTCAAGCTAAATTATTTTCAGCTTTAAATTTCTACGTTTGCCAATTTATATGACCACAGAAAATACTTTAACATTCCACACAGTGGAGAGAACAATTTCAATTGCCTAAGGGGGGAAAATCATTTAAATTATCTCTTAAACATTTTGGTAAGGGAACGTTCATTGACAATTATTATTTGAAGACTATAAAACATTTCTGAATAAACATTCAATTCGCCCTAGGATTTGAAGCAAAATTCACATTAAAAGATTGGATTGTATTCTGTTTAAGCATTTAAAATCAGCAGTTTGATGAACTGTCAAATAAATCATAAGGATGTTGATGAATATATCACCTAGAAAAATTGTGGGAGATAAGACCTACCTCTGTACTTTGGAGCATGATTATCCTCTGAGAATAGAGCACGCCTCTACCAAATTGCAGATATTAGAAAAGAAAACCATCTCATTGTTTAGCTAAGGGTAGAAGAAAGTTGCTTAAGATCCTCAGATTCTGACACAAAAGACCTTTTTCCTTTTTTTTTAATTTGCCTTCAGGAGCCCTATAAGGAAGCAAATGACAGCTATTTGCTTATTATAAAATGTTTCCTAAGGTCCCTACCTTTATATCAAAGTATTTTACTCTTATATGGACTAATTTTGATGTATACCAATAATCTCCTATGGAATATTTTCACGTTTTACAGATGTTCTTAAAAGAAGTCTTTGTGACAGGAACTTTGTCCATGAATGAGATGCATCTTGATGTTTCTCATATTTTGATTCTGATTAACAACTTCTGATTTTTATTAACAAACTTCTTAAAATGAGATTCTGTTTGCCCTTTCAAAAGGTGCCAATGGTACATAAAGGCCAAAATGAAGTCTGAAGAGAAAAGAAGAAACCATTTACAGAATGGTCATTGTGAGTATTATTTTACATCATGTTAGGGCTTCAAGAGCTCATTTCAAGCTTGCATCCTATGAGTTGAGAACAAAAAAAAAATCACTCCCAACCTTTCAGCATTAAGACTTTTCATTTGGTAGAAATCACACCTGCTTCTCATTAAATGTTATTACCTTTTTCCCAATTCTGCTTACTGGAAAATATGACAGACTGAATTTGTGCTAAAAATATAAGTTGACTGAATATATCTAGTTATTTATCACTCACAATGGCTCTAGAGCATAAGCTGGTTTTGTTTAGTGGAGCATTAGCCATAGAAATATTAAGGAACCATTACTTCTTGCAGGGACTGTCATTTAAATATATAACAAATTAATTTACAATTCATTAACTCTAAAAAAGAAAATCAGCTCTTTAACTATCAGAATATGTATGAAACCCTTGAGCTGACTACAGGTTATATTCATTTGAAGGATCTATTCCCAAGCAAGCTATAATTACCACTATAGTTGGTTTGATAATTGCCACCCACTCCTCCCCAGTGCCTACCTCCATTTCCATCTCCGAATTGCAAACTACTTTGTCAAGACAGTTCTTCTGTCAAGAGAAGCTGAATTAACAAGAAAAGGATGTTCTCTAATTAACTGCAGTATAGAGATATTTGAAGCAACTTGTTTAACCACTTAAACTCATCTTTTATTTCAAATTGAGCAAAAGGAATAAGGGACTTTTCACTCTCTATCACCTTTCAGAGACAGAAAGACTTAAGTGAGGAAATTACAAGCAAATGTGACAGGTTGTTTTAGATGCTTTCTCCAAGAGGGATCTAAGGACATCTGTGTTAGAAATTCGACCCTCCCTCCTCATCGTTCACTAGGGCTGGAGTATGGCCAAGACAAATGTATTTTTAGCAAATGCTCTCAGGTTGTTCTTTGGTACAGTAAGTTTGAGGCTCACTGCTCTGGCAGGAGAGGGAGAGTGGAAAGAGCTGATGCCTAGTATTGGATGATCTGGATATGCTGTAAACAGATGCAGAAACCTGTATCCAGACACCTGGATAGATGAATGACTTATTCTGGGAAATCTGAAAATTCACGGCAGAGAATTTAGTACTGAGATGTAGAGGGAAAAAATGCTCTTGAGGTATTTATAAAATCTGCTCTCCAACTAATAGGTTAGCACAAACTAAACCTGATGGGCTTATCAAGAAGAAATAAAAATAACCCAAAGCAGCTGAAAAAAGTAGAAGAAAGATAATAAACTGATGTTTTAGACACTGATGAGTTAAGTTAGTAACCAAATACGCAAAATTGGAACTAATGGGCAATGGTGGCACAGTGGCGGAGTTCTCGCCTGCTGAGCCGGACATCCGGGTTCGATTCCTGGTGCCTGCCCATATGAAAAAAAAAAAAAAGAAGAAAATTGGAACTGACTTTGAGTATTTTTTTATCCTGTACTACATATTTTGTGTTTATGAGGAAAAAAATACTATTAACTAATCAATCCATGCTGCTAAAATGTGCATTGCTTTAAATAATTGAGTGATTTAATTGCTAAGGCCATATGTGGGTTACCAAATGATATCGTTTAATATTAATATTAATATTATCGACATAACTTTATGTATGATATACCATTAGTTACCTACTAGCAGCTACTGAAGTAAAGGCAGAATATTTAAGATTTCAGTTTATAGTACTCAATCTGAAATCAAAACTCCTATTAAGTTACAAAAAATATTATATAAATAGGAAATAGAGGTACGGACTATCCATTCTCTTTTTCCCTAGCCTAAACTTTGGAAAGTCAAGGAAAACATAAACATTGCACAATTATCATCAGGTCTAAGTATAGCTGGTAATATGCTTTACTGATGCTATTTTGAGAGGTACCAACCTTCTCATGGGTGCATACCCAATGCTAAGATGGTAGGCAGAATGTAATAAAAGCAGACAATGCACGTAGACTCATGGAGCAAGTTACTGTTAATAATGGATATTTCACCGCCTGCTCTAACCTTTATATAACCTTTTGTTTGTTTGATTTGGAGATACTATTGTGTGGGCATGTTCTAAAGAGATGCAGAAAACACCTATTTCTGGGTGTTATATGGCCTTCAAAATCTAAGAAGCCAAAATAAACATCATCCACTATGCCACAAATTTAGGATTGGTGTTTTAATCCCTACTAATTCATATTCAACAAAGTTTTCTTGAGTGCCCATTACCTGTAAAATCATACCTAAAGCATCTGGAAAGATACAAAAATGTATGAGAAATGATTACCTCCCCTCTAAGAGTAAAAAACAGACACTAACAGGCAAAACAGAGGACTACTCTGCGGATAATTTGTGACTTTAAATACACACAAATTATGTTATCATGAATTCACACTTTCCAGCCATCCCTATTCATCACCCTAACTGCCCATAGAATCTGATCACTTCCCTCCCACCAAGGAATGAGCAGTAACTACACAACCAAGTGAGCAAATTTAGTTCTTTCATTCCTATCCTTCATTCTAGGTTAGACAGTGGGTCCTTTCCTAGATCATAAACATTCTGGCCATTGAAACAACAGCAAGAATACAGAAAAGGGCCTGTATTCTTAGCAGTCCCTACCCACTCCCTCCCCTTCACTATGCCATGGGGTCTATTCTTTCTTGCTTAAGAAATTATTGATGGGAAGAAACAACAGGACTTGGGCATGAGTTTGAAAAAAACTAATGCTTTAAATACAAAGAGTCCAGGAGGAACTCTTAGGGTTTACTTGTTATGAGGGAGGCTCTTACCCCCATGCCCTGAGATAGGGCAGATGTTAAGTATATCGGTGTTAGTAGATGGTTGAGCTGATTAAGCTTTTTACAGAAATTTTTTAAAATGCATTTTATGAAACCTATCAGCTCACGCTATATGAAACCACCAGGTCATTTTACATTAAGGTAAAATCAGTTTTTTCTCACAAGTACTCAAAGTTTTAATTAGGGAAGATAGAGTGGGAGTTGTGGAGGAAGAGAAGTAAGAATTTAAGTAATTAGCACGAATGACTACTTTAGTGTGTCACTTCCCATTTTAAATATTTATAAGATACATGCTTACTAAAATATTTAAACTAATGTATCATTCTTTTATTTTGTCGCAGTACGTTTCCCAGGAATTAAAACTTATATTGATCCAGATACATATGAAGACCCATCCCTAGCAGTCCATGAATTTGCAAAGGAGATTGATCCCTCAAGAATTCGCATTGAGAGAGTCATTGGGGCAGGTAAACTTAAAATCCATACTTTTAAGATATGATTCTTTATTATGTAGCTGGTTTATCGACATAGTATTTTAAATCTTAACAGTTTTAGTCATTGAAAAAAATTAAGACAAAGAAATGAAAAGTAAAACTATTTATTTTATATTTATTGATTACTAGAAAAATATATAGTAAGTGCCCATATTCAGTTTCCAAACAATGAGAACATTCACAAAGTTAATTTTTAACATCCTATAATCTTCTTTCATTTTGGAAACAAATTGCAATGAAACTAGAGTGCTTCAGGAATTTATTCGGAAAATGCAACTTTGGGAGTTTGGCATAAGGCTATTATAGATTTATTCAAACCCTAACATCTATAGACATACACTCTAATTAGTATTCGTATTGATGACCTTGAGGCTTTGCAAAATTCAGAAGTGTTCTGAGAATCGTTGAAGATAGAATTAAGTTGAATATAGCTTTATACTACTTCAATGCAAATTAAAAATTCTTCCTTATGGAGGATCTTCAAATACTTAGAACATCATGTCATCAAACCATTCTGTCTGTATAAACACAAATTTACTGTGACTCAGTCCCCAAGGATGTATGAGGTGCATTAGTTAGGGCAGAGGCTAAGATATCATGCTAAAGAGACCCCTGGATAAAGACTTATTCCTCCCTCAAACATCTGACCCAAGGTGAGTACTCTGTGTTGGCAGAAAGACTTGCAGGAGGTCTTTCAAGGACCCAGTTCCTCCTCCTCTTCATTCCGCCTTCTCCTAGTCTGTCATCCTTCTCTGCATGGTCAAAGCTGAGTCAAAAGCACATCTGCCTTCTAGCCTGTGGGAAGGAGGAAGAAAAAGTTGTCTATGTGGCTTAGGCTTTCAGAAAATAACATGGAAATTGCAAACACTTCTCATAGCTCATTGGCCAAACACAATCATGTGGACACACTTAACTGTAAGGGAGTTTGGAAATATAATCTCTGTGAGGAAAACCACAAATGCAGCGTAGAGGGGAAAATGTATTACTAAAATAGAAAAAGGAAACTGGATCTTGAGAGAATTGATCTCCCCTGGAGACTGGACATCTTTCCTTTGGAAAGAACAGAATAGGGTGGCTGCTGTGGCTCAGCAGGCAGAGCTCTGACCTGCCGTGCTGGAGGTCTGGAGTTCGATCCCTGGTGCCTCCTGCCCATATGCAAATTAAAAAAAAAAAAAAAACGAATACACCCAGGTATGACATGACATGCCTCTGCCAAAAAAAAAAAAAAACATTATTATTATTCTTTGTCCCTCCAGAGTTCTTCTTTCCCATTTTCATTTGTGCAAAATGAAAATGCAGGAACCCATTTTAAAAATCCATTAAGAATTTCAAGACAGTTTCACCAGAGCATTATACAAAGTTCAGGGTCCCTCTAATCTCAAGGCTCTATGTGACTGCATTAGTCCAAGGCCCATGAAGCTGACCAAGCACAGAGAGTTAGCACTACCTCAAGAATTCTGGGGACCTTTGGAAGGAGTCCTTCTTGCTTTCCTAGGCACTTAGGACACCTCATATTCTACATTACCAGGTCTCCCTCTAAGAGCTGACACATCAGTCCTATTCATTAATTCTAATGCTTTCAGCTAAAGAGGCTGCCTTATCAGAAAGATTAAGAACCTGGAATGGAACCAAATTCTCTAGCCTCTACTGCTGAACAAAAAGCATCAACAAGCATTAAAGGTATAATTGAAAAGAATGATTGTATTATATTCATTTGGTTTTGGCATTGTTTTTTCTTAAAGAGAGTGAAGGAATGGGGGAGAAGGGAGGTTGAATAAACTCCAGTGAATATCATCTTTGGATTTCTTCCTCTGAATCCAGAGAACGTGATGTGTCATTTTATACCTCATTATTCAATACTCATGAAGATACAGTGAAAGCATATTCTATTGTAGACTTTTGTGGATGAATTAAACTCCAATGTCTTAAATTATAAAGTTGAGAGATAAAAATCAAGTATCTGAAGTATTAACAATATAAAGAAATTAAACTTTTCTTTTATATTTTCCCACCAAAATATAAATTTTTACTTAAAAAAAGTATCAGATACTGCCAGAAGCAAGCAATAACTATTAAGGAGACTATGTTAATATCATATTTAACCTGCTGTATTTGAACTCTATGAAGGCGTACAGAATTTCTCTCATTTGGCAAAGAATATCTAAACAATGGAGTGAATCCTATACATTGGTGTCTCTTTTTTATCTTTATTTATCTTTCATTAGTTCAACTTTCAGACAATATGCTATGAATCCTTTTACTGCCCATGTGAAGGAAAGTTATAAAAGTAAAAATCCTTTGCAAATCAAGCTGCTTAAAGATAACCCTCTGCTCTTGTGACCCACCCCAGTACTGCTCTGTTAATTAACTCCTTTGGCCATGTTCCTAAAACTCTTTTTGTGTGTAGAAAAAAAACTAGTGAATGTATGGGCATTTCTCACAGCAGAATGTGGAAAAAGCATTGCTCAGTCAAACTGAAGAAGAATTAATGAATTAAGTTATGTGACATCTGTGCCATAACTTGCACAACTGGTTACTTGCCCAACTTTTAATTGTAAAATCCTTCCTTAGGTTGTCTCATATCCTGTATTGTTTTCCCATCTGTTTGGTTTGTTGCTTTTCCAATTCTTGTTCCTCATCATCTGTGTGCATTTGGTACTCCCCCATAGAAATGTTGCAGAAGTGGGATTAGGTGAGGGATATGAGGCAGTTACAGTTATCAGGTGAAAAATAATCAGGGCCAAGTTAAGGCATTGCTAGTAGGAATGAAGAGGGATCCCTAATATTCACGATGCACTGCTAAGGAAAAATTTATCAGACCTGCCTGTTTTCAGGTGAAGAAACAGTTAAGAATGCTTTTCAGGTTTCTAAAGGGGAAATACAATATATGAGCATTAAGTATTTCTTAAATGAGAAACAAAGCTAAAAATAGACACATTATTATTCTTAGAAATAAAAGAACATGGGAAAACATCTTGCACCTAACCCATGACATGTCTTAACACATTCACTAAACAAATTTTATTAGATGCCTAGTATTGGTTTATAAAAGGCACTGTGCTAATTAATTTTATCTTATTAAATCATTATGTTCATCATAAACATTTGTATTCAACCTGTCTTCCACAACTTTTGACCTGGGACTTTCAACTTTATAACCATCCAAATGCTATGATTGACAAGACCTTATAAATCTAATTTATCCAATTGTCTAGGCTGAATATATATGCTTAAAATCACCCATCTTTCACTGTAAATTTTACGGTTTTCTTGAGTTTCCAAGGACACTGTTTTGTTATAGTGGCAGCTTATCTTTGTTCATCAGTACAAGCCTGAATTTCCATGAAAATGCACATTTCCATTTAAATGAAGTGAACAGCTCTGTTGCATAGGAGACTATCAAGATTATCTATCTTCTTCGACTTTTTGTATCATAATATGAAATACTATGGCCAGAGGACTCTAAAACAGAAATTCTCAGCCTAAAAGAGTCAAGTCGGATTAGGATAGAATCATTATTTTGCACATATCTTGAGAAATAATGAGAAAACTAGTAAACTGAATTTTAATCATGGATTGGAAAAGGTCATTGAAAGGCTATCCTTTTTCAAGCCAGTGCTCAATGTAAGGATTATTTTTAAAAGTTGCCTAGCAGAGGATCTATAATTTTGAAACAATGTTCCATTAAAAAATTCATTCTGTGTCTCTAATATATTTGAGCTTCTTATATTTGACCTTCCTTCTTTCCCCATCCTCAATGGAAATGCATAATATCTGCCTGTCATTCATATTTTATCCCTTTATCTATACAAAACTCATTATTACCTCCACTATCAGCTTTCTCTCTCTCCTGGCTTAGTGTCACCAAATTTTTTTCTTTTCCTAGAATAGTCCAAGACATTTAACTGTTGGTTTCTCAACGATCACCTGCAGGTAAAAGAAAGTCAAAAGGACAGCAAAAACATACTGAAAGTGATGGTCAAACCAGTGATTTATTCAGCCTAATATTTGGTTCTGTTATTGACATCTTGCGGGAGGTCATGTTTATGTATTTCATGATGTCTAAGGCAAAATGTTTGTCTTCTGCACCTCTCCCAATTCCCTGAACACCTCCCAACCTAGCTAGCCTCCACTTTCTAGCCTACAATTACATTTTAGGTATCTTAAAGAAACTCTCTCCTCCCATTAATTATATTTGTTCCTCTTCTACAATTGTATTATATTTTCTTGTGACACAAGAAATGTAGACAGTATTCCAGATGTGGTTTCAGAATTTATTTTCTACAAGACTAAATTTATTGTGTTTATGGCCTGTTTCCTCTAAATTTAGGTGAGATTATTTTATTAGATGCAGTTTATGTTCTTGTCCACAGAGGTTAGATTAATTTTCTTTTCTGTTCTTGGAAATTCCTTAACCCAATCAACAGACTGAGAATAGGATCAACAAAAGATTCTAGTGAGACTTTTGTGCCTTTTACTCAAAAATTTCATAGCTTTCTAAATCAAATATGTAATAAAAGATGGATTTTATCCATTTTCTTAGACACTACGATATAAATTTAAAAAGACACAGACCCAAACTTGGATCACAACTTCACTACTAACTATTCTGTGACATTCAGCAGTTGAGTAATCTTTAGGGAATTTGATTTGCTCATCTGTAAAATGAATTCATAATAGCTAACTTTCCATATTAATGTGAGGATAGATGGTGAGGATCTACCATATAATAGATGGGTGGGAATCTGATTATAGGTTAAAAAGAAGTGCAATTTTTATATTAAGTTGAAATGATTGAGTAGAATGATACCCCATGCCTACTCTCAAAATATTTTATGACCTAAATATCTGCCCATGAAAAAGTTTGGCTCTTAGTAATGTTTAGTGACTTATTAGCTTATAATAAACTGAAAATTTTAAAGTAATTAAAGAAAAGAGGAAAGATGCTTTGCTTTTATTGGGCAAAAGAGAGGAAAAAAGAAAATTATGAACTGTATTATGTCCATGTATGTGCATAGATATATAATATGGGAGAGATGGAGAGGGAGAGAGAGAAAGAGATTACCTTTGTGAGTTTACTCACTGTTATCCAAGTATTTGCACTGGTGAATTTTGAAAGAAAGAATGAAAACTAGAAATTTGCAGATTGTATGCCTGCCAGATGTGTCTGGGAGGGAAAGCTCGGGACTGTGAGCCCTGTTTGGGTCAAAAGCTAAAGCCAAGGATCTCATGGTTGCCACTGGATCCAGATAGTGGTAGGGCCATCAAGGAAGAGAGATAGAAATAGATTCCCTTGTATACAGTCTATCAAGAAAGCATCATTTCAGTTACTTTTCAGTAAATATACTAATGTAATTGCTATTTGAGACTGTGATGAACATATCATAAAATTAGTATGGAAAGTTGAAACAAGCTATTCAATGTAAATACAGTTGAAGCCTCTGAGCTCAGAATATGATGTATTTATAAAAGATTATCTTTTTAAAAGACTGCTTCTACCAGATGTTAGAAACTTTTCTTAAAAGAAAATATTTTTCATTTTATAACAACCTTTAATTATGTCAGTGCATATTGTTTTCCTGTAACTTGCTTGTAATGGAGAAGACCTTAATCTCATCAGTGAAATGTTTAAGTTGTAGGTACCATGCTGGTTTGAAGCTGTTATGTACTCCAGAAAAGGCCATGTTCTTTTAATCCATTCTTATGGGTGCAGACCTGTTGTGGGTGAAACCTTTGGTTATGTTATTTCAGTTTGAGATGTGACCCACCCCATTCAACATGGGTGTTAATCCTTTTATCAGAGGCCTTTATAAGAGGATAAAGGACAGGAAAAGCTCAGACAGCACAGAGAAAAAGCCCCGAGAGGAACTGAGAGGGAGAACCACGGAAGCCAAAGAAGAAAGCAATGAAACCCAAGAGAGAAGGACCCAGCAGACACCAGCCTTGTGTCTTCCCATGTCACAAAGTTGTCCCAGATATTGACAGCCTTTCTTCAGAGAAGGTATCCTCCTGTTGATGCCTTAATTTGGACATATTCATGGCCTTGAATTGTAACTTGTAAACTAATAAATATTCATTGTTAAAAGCCAGTCTCTTTCTGATATATCGCATTCTGGCAGCTTTACCAAAGTGAAACAGGGAGAGTTTTTTCCCAGTTTGCCCCTATAGCCTGTTAATCTATCCACGGTTTGAAGTCATATAATCTTATTTCACAGTGTGTGGCACTTTTTGACTAGAATCTTGTCTTTTTCCTGACCTTGTCCCTGGAATTTCATTTTATATTTGTCCTTGAATTCTTTTGTCCAATGGGGGGAAAGTTAGTTATGAAAACATGTCATAGCTGTTTTACCCTTGATTTCCTTATCTGTGAAATAAAAATAAAATACCTTTGCAAATTCCTGATTACTATGAGAAGCAAATGAGATAAAGTAAATTCTATATGACCATCCAAACTTCTCTAGAACACCTTCAATGAAAGTGTTCCCTATCTCACCAGGTAGCCCATTTCCCTTTGAGCAGTTGTAGTAATTTAAGAATCTTGTGAGTAAAAATCTGCTTCCTTATAGTGCTGGATATAACCCATTACTCACTGGTCCTTTTTCTGAACATTGAACTTATTACACAAAGTAAAACCTGATACTTCTTTTATACCACACTATAACCCTTCAAATATTTGAAGACAACATTTGTGAACCTCATAAATCTTCCTTTTCCAGGCTAACTTGTTTAATCTTTCAGCCATTTCCATCTTCCATGATTTCTGGATACTTTATCATTCTGGTCACCTTCCTCTCAAGAACTAGAGTTTTTCCTACATCTTTCCAGAATTGAACTCAATGCTCCATATGTTTTCTTAATTGATGCAGTAAAAACAGGGCAGGCATCTCTCCTGCTGTGACACTATTAGTGCATCATAAGTTTGCATCCAACTTTTTAACAACTGCCATGAACCATTGGCAAAAGAAGAGCTTACTATCAGTTTAACCTCAGTGGTCTTTCTCAGATAAATTGCTATTAAGCCAGGTCTGTTTCTACAATTGTCCAATTGACTTTATTATGCTAAGTGCGAGACTATATTATTTATACACCTACATTATGTATCTGTTTAAACCACATATACTCTCTCAATATATATACATGAACAAACATATTATGTACTATATATTTTATCATACTTCCATTTCATAATGATTGCTATTGAATTTCACCATGTTTCTATATCTTAATGTTCCCAGTCTAGCTTGTTTCGCACCTTAATTTGACCAGCCAGAATAATTACCATTCTTGCCAGTATTATCCTTGATTTTTTCTGCCTTGCAAGTTAGCTATGTGTCCTTATCCTGAACTTAGAGCTCCCTGTGCAGCAAATATTTAGTACACTCTCTAATTTTCTTTCTCATTGGGATAATTATGTTTACATTCCTGGAATTCTATATTTTAAAGACTTTTACCTGTCACCCTTTATAGAGTCTATGATCATGAGATTCTATTGAATCTGTATACTTTTGAAACTGCCACCCTGAAGTTTAATATCTACAAGTATAACCAGTTTTTTCCCTTAGTCTATTAAGTGTATTAAAATGAAAATGGTCACTGTTTCTCAAGTTCCTGCTCCTTCTACTTCATTAGGAGTTTTCAGGACCAAAGTCCAAATAACAGTTTCTTTTGGTTTTTTTGAAAAGTGGAAATAGCATGAAGGTATGTATGATCTTTTATAGCCTCACACTTTATATGGTGGAGTAAGAAGTTCACAGGGTAGGAAAGTGTTTTCTCTAAGTATTATTTTAGTCTTAAAACACATGGGCTTTCCATGTGACCTAGTACAGTTCCCTGCTTAAATGAATACCTGATATTCTGTTCCTGCCAGAATCTTTCCCTAACATTCCCTCCCTTGCTTCATCCTATTAGGAAAGGCAATCTCTCTTTGATATAGATAGTAGGTAAAAATTATTGATTACATGCCTGAAGCAAGTTTGGCAAGTATTATCATTTCTTTTAGCCCTTACAGTCTTACAAATCACATGCTATTATTATCGCCATTTTAAAGATAAGAAAACTGAGGCTCAGAGAGATTAAAGTATGTGGTCAAAGCAAACCAGCTTGTAAATAGTAAAGCCAAATTCACCCCCAAGTGCATGATTTCAGAACTCATGCTCTTACTAATCACTAGTTTGTTTCAATTAACCTTTTATATTTGTGAATCTACACTTCTTCTATAAGAATATTTTTTCCAGTTACTTGTGTAATTGCTATTTTTTAATCCATTGTTCACTACTGCAATCTCTATCTTCTGTGAATTTGGCTGTCTTCCTTTCTTCTGTTCCAGCCAGGAGTCATTCTATCCACCAGCAGTCTCTTCCCACCTCCATAACATGAATATTTATCCTAATTGCTAATCTGTGTCGCTGTAGATTGTGAAGGTACAGTGGACGGTCACTACCACCACTAACTCTCAGGGCTTCAACACACCGAAAAGGCAAGTACCTTAGGAGGGCCAAAATTAAGGTGGATATTGACTGTTGTCACCGTAAGGTTTAGGAGGCGAAAGAGAGAAGAGGCAGGCCAAAAAGCCTTAGAGTGAGCGAGTTTATTCCTGCGCTCCCGGGCAGAGCTCACAGAACTCCAGGTAGGGAGTTGCGAGCTGGCTGCTGGGTCCTGGTGCGGGCGGTTTTTAAGCAAGGGGGTCAGGTGAGGTCTAGAAGGGGCGGCACATTTTACACAGCTCGAGTCATGGTGACCTCCCCTGTTACCCCGACCTAACATTCCAGCCCTTTTGTGATAATAGGGCGCCGAGATCTATTTCCTGCTGCATTGGGGCACTGTGGGGTTATAGGCTGGAACCATCATAGTCAGGAGAGTGGGGAAGTTGGCTATAGGGATTTGATGAGGAAGGCAGGTGGTGATAATGATATAGGAGCATTTGGGTGATTGCCACCCATGACAGTTCTTTTATGTGTCCTTGAAGGAAGTTGAGGAGACAGGATGCTAGGAGAAAGAAAAGACAGATTAGAATAATTGGTCCTAGTAGCAGGAGGAGCCATGTCACCAGGGGTGAAGAGACTAGGTTAGGGCAGAGTTGGTTCCCTGTTTTCTATGGTAGATTTTTTTTAGTTTGTTTAGGGTGTGAACATTTTGTTCTACCAGACCCGACTCATTGACGTAATAGCAGCATTTTTTTGGAGGAATATGCACGTCCCTCCTTTTTCGGCTATTAGCAGGTTCAAGGCCCATCGATTTTGAAGAGTCACCTGGGCCAGTGAGGTAAGTTGACTTTGCAGAGAAGATAGGGATTCTGATGTTGATTCCAGGGGTCTCGAAGTTTTGAGAGGTTAAAATACCATGTCCTAGCACTTCTCCTCTGCTGCTGAGGCTGCGACTGAGGCCTACCAGAATAGGAAGGAAGGCAGCCCTTTTGGAGCAAAGGGGGGTCAGTAGCCAAGTTAGCTCAGATTAACCGTAGAGGGTTAATTGAGGAATTATGGTTACCAGGAAGCATGGTCCTGGGGTAGTGGGGTTGAGGCACCTGATAAGAGTCCCATTACACCAGAAATATTGTCCTTTTGGGGCGTGGGTGGAATTGTGGATGGTGACGTTAGTTTGGCATTTGCTATGGAGCTCTGCTTGGCTTACGGTTGTGTGGGTGAGGTAGCAGAGCCTAAGGGGATAGGGAAGGTTACTGGGCTCTGGTTCCCACAGGGGGATATTCTCTAGGGTGGTATGGCAGGAATCAGGGTTATGATTGTGTATTTGGGTAAGATTTATAGGGACAGCTGCTAATAGGGGCCTTCTCAATGAAGCACAAAGGAAACAGTGGGTTACGTTGGAAAGTATTTGTGTTTGGTTGAGGAATTGTAGGTGTGTTGGAGGATTTGGAGCCATGTTTGAGGGGCTGTTGGGGCAGAGAGTTTGGCGAGGTGGTTGGAGAGGTTCTGCTCTGCTTGTAAAATGTTGATAGACACCTGAGTATGAGTATTATTCATGAGGATGTATTCGTGATGTATTTTAATGGTGCTTACGGGGTACCGGGACCAGCTGCTGTAGTATAATTTGCCTTGAACTCCCGTCATCCATTTAGTGTCCCAAGGATCTGTAATATTCATGTAAAATCATTTGGAACTGATGTAGAAGAGTCCTGTCCCATCATCAGCAT